>WYDI02029388.1:8962-27422 GCA_009867235.2 Psittacus erithacus | reverse complement strand
GACAGGACACCTGACCCAAACTAGCCAAAGAGGTATTCCATACCACAGCACGTCATGCCCACTATATAAACTGGGAGTTACCCTTAAAGGTTAGGTCACTGCTCGGGTCGAGCTGGGTATCAGTTGGCGGGTGATGAGGAGTTGTATTGTGCATCACTTGTGTTTACTGTTTTCTTTTCCTTTCCCCTTTTAGTTTTATATTCTCTCCCCTTGCTATTTCCAATATTGTCATTATTATATTTTACTTTAGTTATTAAACTGCTCTTATCTCAATCTGTGGGATTTACATTAGTTCGATTCTACTCCCCATCCCACCTGGAACGGGAGGGAAAGGAGGGTGTGAGTGAGTGGCTGTGTGGTTCTGAGTTACGGACTGAACTTAAACCACAACACAGGGCAAGCATTCACCCTGCATGATCCAGGGCCATGCATCCTTACCTGTCATCCCCTGAGCTTCCTGCAGGCTCCTCAGCTTCACTTCACCTCTGGAACAAGGATGAATATTGCCTGCTTCCCTGCACCTTTGTCCTTGCGTGCTTCCAGCACTGGGCTTGGCAACTCCATCAAGAGTTTATTGCATTCACAGAACAAGCTTCCATACAAAAATCATTATTTGCTAATATCGCTGAAGCTCCATGAGAAGGTTTTCCCCCACAAACATGTATTCTAGTTTGGATGAGGCTGGAAATGATGCAAGCTGATGGCTCCAGGTACCCTGACATTATTGGATAACACTTCCCAGATCTGGACAAAGGGGGGCTGGGAGGTTTTTTGGTTTTATGCTGAGGACTGGAAATTGTGATTTAATCATTGAACTGTGTAAATAAAATCCTAAAAGCAGAATTACTGGAAAATGCACAGGGGCTACTTCAGCCAGGAAATAACTTCACTAAATGTTTTTTGGATCAAAACTACCCGAAGTGTATTTTACACTTTTGATATCCAAAGAAAAAGTGTTGCAGTAAATGAGGATACATGCTTATTTGAACTCTAGCATAAAATAGTAACTTAACATTCTCTTGCACCATTAGCTCTGTTTCTTTGGGGTATGTATAGCTACAGGCAGTTCAGAGCTTTGGCAGGTCAGGGTAACATTTGCTTAAAAAATGTTAAAGTCTGGGTTCCAGTGACCTCACTAACCAAACAGAGGAAGCTAAAAATAATGTGAGATGTTGTAGACACACAGGAGCCCCTGTTCTCCCAACTGTTTGCAAAAGGAAGAGACTGACTCCCCTGGTTTCAGTTTGTCATTAGAGATAAGAGCTTACATCAGACAGTTTGAGTGGAGGATCCTTTGGCCTCATTTTCTCAGACAGCAAATACTGCATAGAGATCCTACAGGAATCCCTCCTGCTCTCTGCATTCCCATTTCCCAAATGCTTCGGGCCCTTGTATTTTTATGGCTAGATAATGAGGAAAGACCAAATCTGTCATCTGATCTCTCTGCTAATGTAGCAGACGCAGTTTTCCAATCCCAGCTTAAGCCGATTTTACTGTGACCTCTGCAGCTGATGAGAGCTGAGAAAAAAGCCTTCCTCAGTTCAGATTCTGGGTTTTGGACAATGTGCGACTGCAAGTCTCTGCAAATCCATTTGAAAATCAGTACAACTACTGAGTGAAGACGCTGAGTTCAGAGTAACAATTAGTTACCTTCAGCAATTAATTAGCCTTCATCACAGAAGTGGAATTTCCTGTTCACAGGCTGAGAATCAAATGGAGCTGATACAGGAGTATTACAATAGACAACAGAGAGTTGTCAGTTTTCCCAGGCAATATGGGTACAAAATGGTTTCAACAAAGGATTGGATGTGCTGTGCTATGGGACATAAAGATCATCCTCCGTGGGTCTGGATGAATCTGATTCTTCTGGAGCTACAGGAAGCAGAAGCAGGTGATGGTAGCTGGTTGTGAAGGTGAAACCTTTGCACTGAAACAGCTCTGCCAGTGTTGATTCCTTTTGTTGTAACAGCATGGTGAGACTGCAAGGCATGTTTCTGTTGGCTAGTAGAGTGCTGGGAGACTTTACACTGTCTGGTGCAGGCAGACCCAGAACACCCACAGTACTGAAGGTGTAACTGGGGCAACTGCACAGACTGAATTTCCCCTGAGGAAGTCTCATATGCAACTGGCCAAACCATGAGAGTCAACATTGGCATGGATCTCCACAGACATGGTGATCTCTGCAACATGCCATTGTGGGAATAGAACGTACCCATTGTTCCTTCCCCTCTTAATTAGGTGTAGCCTTTTAACAATAAGGCTGTCAGATGCAAAGGATCTGGATCCTGCGGGCTGGGCAGGGAGATTGTCCATCCCAGCCACAGGGCCATTCCCCAGACTGAGGCAATTTCCTTCTTTTGATAATTGGAAGGGGTCGTGGCGGGTAGCAGGGATCATTAGGGGATATTTTAAATGATTTTTCATGCTGGCAGAAGGGGAGGAGAGGCTTCCAGAATGAGACCTGACCTTTTGTGTGCCGCAGCACTAGTTCCCAGGGAAGCCTGCTGAATTCTTCCCTAATGAGGAAGAACTTTGTGTTTGCGTCTCAGCTGAGTTCACTGAGAATAGCCCCGTTTTCCTGCCAATCAGTTGGAAAACTTCCTCTCTCAGGGCTTGCATGGGCTCCTCTGAGCAGCAGCTCATCCCATCCCCCTGTCCACAGGGAGCCCACCACAAGCCAGCCTATGTGACTTTCTGCCCAGGAGCAGCTTGGTCTTTTCAAGCACCATGACGTTCTCTGCAGTTACAGTCAATTCAGGGAGCTCCAGGGGCCCAGCCTAAAGCCTAAAGTCCCTGAGTAAATCTGATTTGCCTCTGGTACTTCTTAAAGGACCCTCACAGTCCCCATTAGTCCCAGTGGAGGAAGAGCTTGGGATGTGCAGACCGCTCTTTGCCTCAAGGAAAGGCAGAGATAGGTCTCCTCCACTGCTTGTTCTAATTCCTGTGCCCCAATCCCTGCTTTATACAGTCAATTCCCTTTGCTCTCTGCTGTAACCTCTCAACCCTCCATCCCTTTTTCCTTGCCCTGGAGCTGGTAGCTGTTGAGGAGGATAAAGTAAAACTGAACATTGCATCAGAAGAGGTAAACTTGGTTTCCCTTCCTTGCCCCATGCTGAAATGCAGCTTGGCTCATTTTCACCCCCTGCTCTCCTATGATCATCTTCAATGAACTTTATAGGTTAACCCCAGCGTCAGTTCAGCTCTCTGCAAATTTCTTTAAAGTTACGTAAAGAAAACCCCCAAATATATCCCTTTTTGTGAAAAACAAAACAAAACACACACACAAAAAAAACCCCAAAACCCAGCAAAACCCCCAAAACCAGACTAGTAGGAGTGCGTCAACTGCAATAGCTGCAACAGGGTGAAGATGAAGCAGCTAGAGCTTGGATGTGAAGGATGAAGATGGTTTCCACCCTGGGATGAAAGGAGGGTTGAAAAGGGAGAAAACTGGGCAGAGGACACTTGACAAAAGGGAGATGGGAGAGAGTTCAGTCTCCCATTTGCTCCCTGCTGGTAAGGCTTGGCAAGAATAGGATGAAGCTTGAGACTTGCAGTTAAACCTTTGCTTCCTTGACCGCGACACCTATTTTTGCTTTTGGCCAAATCACTGAGCCTGGCTAAGTCTGCAAAAGAGTATTCACTGCATGGACTGTACACAAATAACTGCATTCACAGCACTGAAAGGCTTAAGCACAGCAGACCCCGGGACTGTGTGCACAGCTGGGATCTACGATACACCCTTCTCTTTGCCCTGCTCACGAATAACAGGAACGAATCGTGTTTGCTCTATCACGGCACCTCTGAGGTGGCTGACTCATTTCACCAAACAGGTACAAACAATTGCTTTACACTGCACAAAGGCAGCCAAGGGCCAGAAAGTGACTGCTGAAATGTTTGCAGTGACACTGTGCCAGGCTCTGTGACGGGAATTCACCTTCATGTAATTAATTCTGAAGCTCTGTCGCTGAATCTAGTTCTTCTCAGATAAAGTCAGTGTTAAATAGGCTCAAAAACTTGCCATGTCAGCCTGCTTTGTACTTGAGAGGAGACATGTATCTCAGGGTAGGGGGAAGGGAAGGGAAGGGAATGGAAGGGAAGGCAGGCAAATATGCTGAGGACTGAGATACACTAACATGTGCCGGTAATGCAGCCAGCCAAGAGCCGGAGAGAGAATAAATGAACAAGATTTGGTAGTCACAGTGTGTCTGGCATTGTACTGCGGTCTGCTAAGGCTTCTGTTTTAAAAGGATGCAGTAATTTAGTGAAAGCAATATGGTGAAAGTGCTATGGAATTATTGTTTAGCTTTGACCCACAAACTGCTTTTGAGCTACTTGAAAATGCATGAGATAAGGACAGCCATGCTGCACAGAGGCCAGATCCTGACTGAGGCACAGGTCTCAATGGCGGTAGCACCACAAAACATGACCTAAAGGCCAGCTTGTGTGGGAATCAAGGGGCTTTTACTAATCTCTGCTGGGCCTTGGTTGGGTATGAAGCTAATGAAACTGGCTCTGCTCAAGTCCTTCAATTCCTCCTACAGTTTAGGGAGACTGTATGCAGTGACCAGGAAGCCTGTTTGAAGGTGTCTCAGGATTTATGTGAAGTAAGGCCTTTAGAGGTTGCTTGCCAAGCTGGGAGATGGAGGAGAAGCAGAGATAACCCAGACTGGTGTGTAGCAGAGCATGATGAAACATGTCCCATCATGAACCATCATGAGGAAATTTGACTAGATTGCTTTCTGAGCAGTGAAACAGCTACATTTCATGGGGCCATAGCCCCTAAGTGACGTAAAACATTCACCTCCCCTGTGCAATGCTTTCTGGCCTGACTTCCCGAAACATTGCCATGTCTCAGCATTGCAAGGATTATTGTGTATTTCTGAATGCACAGCTTAGATCCCTCAGACACAGTATTCCTAGAGCTGTGTTACTGCCATCATGAGCAGGGCTGGTAGCAAAGAGGACTCATGCAAGTATCTTTTTGTGCAGGGTCAGGCTTCTGCAGAGCCTGGAACTGGCAAACTCATTGCAAGTTGCCAGCAAGTCTTTGTTATTTTTGGCTGATGAGCCTCCAGGGGAGCACATTCTCAGCTTCTGGTGATTCATGTCCGATGTTTTACTGCATCAGGGATCAGCTGAGGTCAAATCTGACAAAGCCAGTGACGTCTTGCTGGCTGTCAGATGCACACTGCAAGGCTGGAGCTTCTTAAAAGAAGCTGTATATGCAGGAGAGTACCCCCTTCTCATGGTTTGACTGTAGAAGGAAAGCAGCTTATTTTAAGCATCTGGCCTTGCAATGATCTTCAGAGTGGTCCAAAGCTGACTAGGGAAGTCATGGCCTTTTCTTTGAACCATCACTGCTTTCTCATGGGTCTTTATGGATAGAACTTGCCAGGTCCTTTTGCAGACAGTGCTGGAGCTCTCTTGACTCATCCTCCCACTGAAGTCTGTACCCACCTGGCTCCAAGCCAGTGACATACTGCCCGTCCAAACTGCCACTGTTTCTTCAGGATCAGGCCGTGCACGCTGGTCTTCATGGGGTTCGGTCCAAACCCTTGAAGTGTCCACGGAGAAATTCCTGTTTGTTTCTGCTTTAAACCTGGCGTCAAGTTCTCAGCACTATGCTGAGTGTAAGCCAGAATCCTGATGGATGCAGTATCTGATGCAGCACTATGTCACTACTTCGGATTCCCTGACTTCAGCTTTTAAAACCCAGAGTAAGTGTTTCAGTCATCTCTCTACAGTTATTCAAGAACACTTCCTTGAGTCATCCAAGCTAATCTTCTGCTCCCTCTGGCAATGACGACACTCAAATCCTTGCATAAATCTCAGTTTTGTCAGTAATTAGACTGTCTGGCCCTTTAAACTATGGATAGTCTCTCAAGCGTATTGCATGATTTCTCTGCCCAATATGCAAGTGTGTTGTAGAGTCTTTTCTAGCAGAGCTTGGCTGCTGTCATTATCAGCTCACACCTTCTACTCCCACCCCATCTGCGCAAGGCACTGTTTTCATGCATAATACATCGATCATCTGCAGCCTGGTAGGGGGGAACATCATCACTTCAAGTCACTTGTCTGAACTGAAGCCACATCTGAGCTGTATCCTTTGCTGAATCGCATATCTATAGTCTGATACAGGGGGAAGGGAAACCAGACAGAAGATCTTAGGCTTCTCCTGTCTGCAAGGACTCCAAAGCAAATATTGCTTGTATTTATAAGACTTTAAATGCAATGCACATGTCAAAGCAGGCAGAAGTCTATGCAAGCCTTGCATCCTTGCAGCAGCCAGCTAATACCAGGCAAAGGACAAGGGCTGCAGGTGTTTGCATATCTTGGCTTTCTGCATCACAGTCTCTCCTCTTTTGCAGATTGCCTGTGACCACATGAATGTTTACCGATTTTCAAGTATGCTACTCTGGATTTACACCAGCACTGCTGGGAAGAGCACTGGTGTTTCTCTCGGGAAGGCAGATCTTCAAAGAGTAATACACACTTAACAAGCTTGATTTTGAAGTCGCTCAGGAAGGCTTTGAAAACAAAGGCTCAAATTCCAGAGTAAGTAGAAAGTTCTTAGTTCCTAGTGGTGAAAGCTTCCTACCAGAATTATTCCCAGAGGCAGTATAGACTTTGCATTTTGCCTCATCTAAATGCATTAGGAGGAGTATTAAGTTTCACACGTGCTGCATGTTGATGTAATTCTCCTGACATGTCTGTTTGCGCCATTATGAAATAAGGGATTTCCTTTCCCTTTCTTTCCACATTTGCCTTGCTCTCTAGGGATCTCAAGGATATGATCCGTTGGCACACAAGGATTATGCCTTTTACACAGAGGACTTAAAAAAAGCTTCGTCATTGTGCTAACAGAGGTCTTGGGACAACATCCTGCATTAGCAGTGCTTGACTAAACTAAGAACCTGTGGTTGGAAGAGATCCATTAATCTTTTGTGTCACCATCCCTTCAGGCACCCTGAGCCCAGCTTAAACTTTGCTATGTGCAGCCCTGCTCCTAGGATGAGCACTTTGGTGCAGAAGGACCTTGAGGTTCTTTTCATATAAAAACAGTGCTCTGTGCCCTACAAGAGTTGGGAAAGCTGGCGCCTTCTTAATTTGTTTGAATTTTGGTGTATGTGTTTAAATACCCCCCCTGAATCTTCCTCCAGCTACCTACAGGTGCAAGGCTACTCTGGAGGATGCTCTCTGCCACACTGCACATCCCCCTGAAGCCTGCGGAATGGTGATTTGCAGTCCCCTTTGGGTCTCACACCTGTACTGCCCCAATGCTTGGTGTCAGGGGCCTTGCTGCTGTTCTTGTGAGTTTATCCTGAGTCAGCTCCACACTGTGACATTCTGCTCAAAGCAGGCAGAATTTGGGGCCTTTCCCTTTCTAATGGATTCTGAATGCATTTAAATCTTGTGGGTTGTCAGAAGAGGACACAGATGGGAATTTTTTAAGCTTTTTTTTTTTTTCCTAATCAGCAAATTTACATTGCTGAAAGTGTGGCATAAAATGTACTTAGGCTGGAGAATAGAGGACATAAGCAGTTTCTTGATCAGTTAACATTGACTTTACTACACAGACTTGAAGACATGCTGCTTTACAACCCTGGGGGATCTGTCCTGTACTTATGTTCTCAAATCCTTTATCCGGGGCTGATCGCTGTGTTTCCCAGCTCATCAGCTCCATGGCACAGGGATGTGTGCTATGTGTACTGGAAGAGATGAATACGCATACAGTAAGAAAAGGTACTGGTGGACATACTTTTAACTTCATACGAAGTTGTCATCAAAGAGCCTGTTACTCTTGAGACCCAAAGTTATATATATTTATTATATAGGTATATATAGTTGATGATATATCTATATAGGCAATGAGCACCTACATGCACAGAAGCATTCGTAATCTACATCAATATAATGTGCATGTAGAACGCATGTGTGTACAGCTGCAAAATACATCCCTTGGTTTTGTCTCTGAGCTGAGCACTTTTTCCAGGTGAATTGGAAGCTCTCCTGTCTTCCTGCCCCAGGCAGGAGAGCAGGTACTGCAGGAGACTCACTCTGGAAGTCAAAGCCTTCAAGTAGGATTTTTCTGCACTGTTTGCAGTGTGACACTCTCTTGCTTGGGTTGATGCTGACATCTGGAGGCTATGCCAAGGCAGTGTGTGTGCACAGTTATTTCTTCATGGCTTTTTGCTCGCATTCGTGGCTGCATTTTCTAAGAAGCGCATTTTGTATCCTTCTATGCCAGAGTGATCCTGTTGCTGATTTGGGTAACATTTGGTGTGTTTGCTGTGGTTCTCCCTGTTAATGACATCTGCTTGTAGTGTGGTCAGTACACATGAGGACAAACCTGAATAAAGCAGGTCTGGATACAAGACAATCTGTGTTCTGACCAAGTTTAAAAGTCAGGGAAAACTGAATTAGGTTTCCAGATGATGGGAAATGGACTTCTTGTCTCAGCTGATGGGCATCTGGAGCATTGCCGATGTTTGTAAGGGGGGTTCACCTGCAGCACAGGCTGTCTTACACTGCTGATCCCCAAAATGAGCACTATTCATAATCCTCTAGGACAGAGTGCTCTGCCTGTCCTTCTCTGTGCCAGTTTTCCTCTCCACACTGTTATGCTGTCTGACCTATGCCCTGCTGGTGGCATGACAATGTCTCTGTAGCTCACTTCTCTCCTTTTTGGCATCTATGAGGTAAGTAAGAGGTTTGGGGTTTTTAGGGTGAGGTTGCTATTCTCCACTTTTGCTCATGAATCATTTTAACTGAGAAAACTGCCAAAGCAAGGCTTTATATGGAAATTTCCAGTCATGCTTTTAACTTGCCAGAAGTGTAGCTGAAAGGCACCCTGGCTGCTACACCAAAGCCCTGCCGACCTTAGTATGGTTTATTAATGTTTATTACTACACATGCCAGTATGCAAATTGTCATGCCCCAGAAATCGTGCCTCTCCCTTAACATTTGCATCCTAAGAGGATGTTTTCCACCTTCACTGGTCGTTTTGCCACGGCAGGGTGAGCCCCCAGAGAGGGCTGCGGGATGATGGCTGGGAATTAGCATTACCAAACCCCAGTCCTACAAATGAGCCACACTCCAGCAAAGAGCATGGGCAGCTTGTGTTCAGTCTTTTGGTCAGAGACCTACTGCAAGCAAGGAATAGACTTTTGCAACCACTGCTGGGAATTCCTCTGTTTCATTTACTCCTGGCAACTTCTGACTATTTGGCATCACCAAACTGTGCTACTATTGCTGCTATTGCACTCCGCTTTTAAGCTCTCTGTAGACCTTGCTGCAGGGCCATGTTTCTCTAGGAGCTGCCCAAAGATTTCTGGTATTGCAGTGAGCTCTGCTGCATCCATTCTTCATCCCATCACCAACTTGAAGGCTGTAAGGAAGAAAGAAATAAGGAAAAAAGGAAAAAAATCTATTAAAAAACATTTATATATTGGAATTTTATACTGGCAATTGGGAAACTGACCAAAGGGATGGGCATTTAATCTCTAATTGATTTATATTTACTTTTGGGCAATATACATACCTCAAACCCAGCATTTTTGTTGCAACAGACTTGCACATTAGAGATGCTGAATAGCTCCTGCATGTTTTGTGAAGAGGCACACTGCTAAAGTAGAGAGAATTGGTTTCTAGCAACTGGAAGGTGCTTCTTGCATCTTTCTTGTTCTGAACCAGTTTGTATTATATTTTGAGATGAAATACCTGAGCTTTCGAAGTTGAGAACAGACAGATCTCTCTTCATGTTTCTTCCCTGGTTTCTAGTAAATGTATAAAATAATTTTAATTTTAAGACCTTAACGTTGTTTCTAAAGCACTCAATGAGTCATTTAAATGAATGGAACTGTGAATTCTGGGGAACTTTCAGCAAGAATTCTGACTTAATGTTCTTATCTGGTCTTGATGCATGATTTTCTCTATGCCTTGCTATGATGAATAATCATCTTTTACTTTAAAAAGCTGGGTTCACCTCAAGCCACATTTGTTCTTTGAGAATATTGGCATCTTGCTGGCCAATCTCTCTCAAGGAAGCTATTAACTTAAATTGTAAGTTGTACCTCCCTTCATTTTTCAATGACGTATGCTTGTTATAATTGTTCTGCTTATCAGTATGTCTCTCTTTCTGGGGATGTATTATTTCATGCTTTGGCACCTCACTGTACTCACAGAAGTACAGCTCTGGTTTCCAACTGCATATATGATAATAATTGAAAGGGAAATTTGGAAGGTTTTTATTCAGGAGACATGTCTCCTAAATTATGTCGAACCTGTAATTAAATGGATTCAATACCTGCCCTACCTTTTAACTTAGTGAAACGAGTTAAACCTTTCTAAACATCTGGTACAGAATTACCCTAATCAAATCCAGAGCCCCTCATGACTGATAGAAAATGCTGAATTTTCTAAGCAGATTTCCCAGTGTTTGAGTTCATGTTCTCAGGCGGAGGTGAGGCCAGCTGTAGGGATCAAAGAGCATAAAAAAGGTTTTCTGGAGGACAGCATTTTTGCTGCCTCCCAACTTTGTAGCCCCAGAACAGCTAAATGTTGACTTTGCTATCATGGAACCAGCAACATTGGTCTAGGCTGGCCCTCAGCCTCACATGCTAGGAATCCCAGGGATGCTCTCCCCTTACAGTGCGCAAGCTGGTATAAAACTTCACCAGAAATCTTCAAGAGCACTTTGAATCCTGCTGGAACGGCACAAGGGGACTTTGCTGACACCAAAATCTGATCTTTTTTTTGTTTCTTTGGGTGTGATCGTGAGGCATGGAGAACAGGCCTTTAGAGAATGATCAGTTATGTTTGTTAAAACAGTTCTGAGCTGGATACAGTGCCTTTTGGTCACGATTCAGGCAAGAAAGCACACGTCCAAGTGTGACAGAGTGGAAAAGAGCATGTGTGTGGCCCACATACAGTAATTGCTGTAAAAAAATTATCCCACTGGCTATATGATGTTACATTAGCCAAACTTTTCCACTTCTTTAAGTCATGTCTCTGCTTTCAGAGAAAGCCCACAACCTTAATCTCTCCAAATGAACAGGCTATTAATTGAGGGAGACCTCAAAAGATCCCGAAACAATCCCATATACTAATTAAAGACAGATCAAAGTGCAGTCTCTCCTGTTCTCTCTGGAGGCAATATAATTTCTGAGCGAAAGATAATTCCTCATGGCATTTTCTTGGTTTCATGTGTAGAAATGCATACTGTTTGCTAGCTGGCAAACAGCAAAAACTGGGGTGACGTAGAAGGAGCAGCCCAGACTGCTGCCGCCATTGAATTTAAGATAATATATTTCATGATTATACTCTTGAAGTTTGTCAGACTGGTTTACTGCATGGGATAGTATTTAGCTTACAAGCTGCAATGGGAGAGCTGGCAGTTGCACAGGAGGCTGGATTTCCCTGAGCGGCACAGTGGGCCTGGGTCACAGCGAGAGCATTTGAACAGCTCCCAGGAAAGGCTCCACACTGTACAGATCTGTTGATGAAGAACCCCTCTGCCTGGTCTGTGGAGGATTGCTGCCGCCTTGCTGCTTGGCAGAACAGGGGTTTCATTTTGGAATGGATTTTATCCCTGTTTTCTGTCCTTTGGGCAGGGTGAACATGCAGAAGAGATGGAGCCTGCCTTACACTCCTGAATTAGAAGTCTTAAGGTCATTTTAAATCTCCAGCTGTGGAGGAAAAGCTCTGTTCTAACTTTGCTGTCAATTCAAGATTATTCTTCTTAACCTTGGCAACTACAGAACCACTAGCTGTGTCTACTTTATTAGTAATCAATACCAGGACACCTGATTCTCATTGAGAAAGCACTAGACCAGGTGTTTGCCAAAGGTCTCATGCATGAGCTTATTGATACACTTCATTTTCTCTAGGGCCCCTACCTACTAGCTGCATAGGAAGCAACAGCTTCCCTTTTCAGAGGTGATGTGAGGACAGGATCTGCTGCTGTTGTGTAGTGCTCAGAGGATGATAATGCCAGAAGGGGCTGCTTACTCTAGCTCTGGAAAGGTTTCTTGCTGTGCCTAAGCCCTTCTGGAGACAGCTTTATTGTTTAGCATGAGCATGAGGAAAAATACTGCATCCAAAAAAGTTCCTCTCCCAGCCTGGCTTGCAGCTTGCCTGGGCTTTCCCTTGCCTTTCCCAGCAGAGAGGACCACACACCGTTTGTGCTGGTTCTTTCTTCCACATATCTGCAGCTTCTATCTCCACCTCTTCTGCTGCATGAGGCACTGCTGACACTCGAGGCTGCCACAGAGCAGGCCAGCTCCTCCTGGCCCAAAGCCTGTACCCAAACCTGCTAGTGTGCAGATCTTTCCTGGACCAATCCCTTTCTCTGTGGTACAGAGGGGTATGTGCCTCAGTCCTGCAGCAGACATTATGCAGGGGAAGCTGATGCATGGAGCACATGATACAAGAGTACCTTGTTGTCAGCACTGTGTGTGCTGCCAGTGAGGATGATGGTTTGCTGACAGAAAGCTGTCACCCCCCCAAATGACAGCCACAAAGCTGTTTCAGTGCAAGTACAAGGCAGGATCCCTGGCTGGACCAGTTCAGGGCACCCATCCCCATCTCTTTCTTGAGAAATAGGTATGTGTTAGCTCTTAGTAAGCTCATATGAACTGCATAAAAATACAGGATGGCTTCTTCTGGCTCACACTGACAAAGCCGCTGTACTGGGACTTGCAGTGGCCAGGGCTGTACCAGCTACATCAGCCGAACTACCCAGCAGGAGGCAACTGCACGAACCTGGCAGAACTGCAAACGGATGGGCTCTGCTGCACACAGCCACAAGAGGGCGCAAGAAGCAAAGCTGACGCCCTTCTTCCATAGGCCTCCCTGAGAGTCTTCATGGCTAGTCTTGGAGCAGCTATCTGAATTTCTCTTGAGAGCTTTTATGTTTTGTATGCTTATGGGAGCTTTTTCTCTGTTCTCAGGCTGGCATCTACAGCTGAAGGGACATATCAGTTCTCGGTGTCTGAAAGAGGACAGCCCCATGACAGCCATTCTTGGCTCATGTTTCCCCACATCCCCTGGCCCTGGGTGTTTTTCAGTCCCTCTCTGCATTGTCTGGAAGGACACATCTTTAGCCAGGGAGCACAGCCAAAGGGAAAGAGTTAAAATATGAATTGCATGCACCCTATGACAATAGCTGCATAGAGCAGACTGACTTTTGGAAACAGTAAGTCCTTGGTTACATGGCTTGTTGTTAAACACCCACCAGCGCTTAAGGACAGAGAATTTGTCCTCTTGTTCTCAAAGAGCCACTGCTTGGCTCTGTGCTTGCTATTTACAGTCAGAGCCTCTGTGCAATCTCTCTTGCCCTTCCTGAAACATCTAAATAAGCAGTTCTGAATGCTCTCTGCTGCAATGGGACATTACCAGCTTGTTTTATGTCTGCGTTGTGTTATTTATCGTGACAAGGAGCAAGTGGGACCACGGGAACAAATTGAAGAAAACTCTTCAGAGGTGTGTTTAATTCAAGATGTTCCTTGTAGGCTCTTCTTTCTCCCCTGCAATAGGGACAGCAAAGAGACATGCATTGTGCTGGCCCAGAGGCCCTGTCTGACACCTGGGGTGGCATCAAATGCCAGGAACTGACCTGGAAGGAATGACAAGAAGCTGTGCAAAATGGCTGTCACACCCCCAGACAATACCGCTTCTCCCTAAACCAATTCTGACAGTATCTCTATTAATGGACCTTCTAGGAATTGGTGGGGAAAGACAGAAGAGAAAAAATGATGCCTGAAAAATAATAATGTGAGTCAATGCTTGGCGAGAGAGCAAAACTGAGAGGTGAAGAGGTTCCTGCCTGGGAGCATCCAGCTGCTTTCTCTGCCTGGCTATGGTGTTGTCTTGTGATAGTAACAGGGTCATGGCTTCACAAGGACCACTGTGACCTACAACACCCCTGCCACCTTACCCCAGTTTCACTCAGTTCGTGTTCCTGCTGCCTCAGACAGGTTTACTGACAGTGAGATATATTAGGTGAGAAGTCAGGCTTAAGGGTAACACTGGAAAACAATTTGGGGGCAAAAAGCAAGTACATATTTGGTCAGTTCTACATGTCAGGTCTTGAACCAGCAGAGTTGTTTTGACAAGAAGTGTGGTTTTGTTTGACTGAAATAGTTATGAATTCAACTTCAAGCCTGATTGCATCTTTATAGCCTAAAATTACTTTATTGCTGCAATATATTCTCCCTTTCACATAGGAATAGCTGCGGCAAGGAATGGTCTTGCTGTAACAAACACCTGGAGGGTGAGCCAAGAACAATTACTCACTGACAAAATAGGAACTTGAGGATATCATAAAAACCTGTCAAGCAACATGTTCAGCACCATCAAAGGAAGGTCCTTCATGCACTAAACCTATAGACTGCCTTGAGTGGGTCCTGTGGATGCTGATGAGAGTTCAGCATTTGGGCAGGTTCATGGTCTTTGAAATACAAAGACCCCACCTCTTTTTTGGGCAGCCTTTGAGTCACTGACTACTGGAAGAAGAAACACGGCAGAGCTGCCTTGTTCTTATGCTATTTGGAGGCATATGCTAGTAGGCATGGTCAGAGACAGGATATTTGACTAGAATGACTTTTAGTATAAACATATACACCTACGGGACTTTTCATCTCAATGACTGTGTTTACCATAGCTGCCTTGCCAGCACTTCAGGATAGGGTTTTATGCACTTTTGACACACAGAAGGCATCTGACACATATTTCAAACCTTTAAAGGCCAGGGTCTTCAGTCAGGGATGGCCTGCATGCCAGGCAGTGAATCTGAAACAGCATGCTCAGATTCAACATCCTTTTTCTACCTGATGGAAAGTAAGGCTACACTGCTTAGACAGCACTCACACTTGAAAAGCAATCTTAGCCCAGGACAGTAATTTTAAACAACTTTATTGCTCCTATGGAATACAAACACCACAGCAAGGTGCTGATGCAGTGAGGACTCCTCTATTCAAACTAGTCTCTGTTCTTATAAAATTATTACAGAATAAAATGACTATAAAATTTGAATTAAAGACAAGGTTTTATTTGTTCTTTATAAATATAATCAGAAAGATTTTTCAAAGCCACAGGGATAAAAGGTGAAATTGCCTTTATTCATCTTAGTATAAAAGAGGAAGAGGTAGAATTCACAGTTTCTAACACGCTAACCTTTTTCTAGTCCTGTCCATTAGATGCTTCTAGTGTCCCTGAACTGAGCTCAGGTCTTGTCCTTTAAAGTCTCTTAGATCATAATAGCTTAGCCAATATGACGGCTCAAATCAGGCATCTATTACATTATATATCCTTCTTTCTTCTTCCAAAGGTACTATACAATGCCTCAGAAAAGCTTGCGCGTGCCTGTTCCCAGAAGAGACATGATTGCAAGCAGCAAAACTGAAATAGAACCAGCAAGCTCTACCATGCCCTGCCTCTGCATTTTCATGGAAGCACCTTAAAAACCCCTTGTAAAACAAGTGCACTTCTCAGGCTGTTAGCACAACCTAGCTGCAAATTGCGGAGCAAATTCCTTACCATTAATATTCAGGCTTTGTGTAACTAAGTCTTGAGTTCTGAAAGGTCGTGTCTCAGCTAAAGGTAGGAGAAATTTTATTTCCATGGGAATTTCTTTAGAATAATTAACTAGTAACTCTCCAATGAAGAATTCAATTCTCATATGTTATGGCAATAATTTTGCTCTAAGAAAAAGCATTTTTTTCAGTTTTTGTCTGCTCAGAATCTGGTTCTAATGACTCCATTTTCTGTGCATCCCCTCCAGCACGTGGTGGTAGTAGTTCTTCTTCTGGAATAAATTGAGCAGGCCAGCCTCTTCTTTGTTGGCTTGCTACATTGTCCTTACTCACCTTTCCAATTTGATGGATATCCTTGACAATTATTTTTTCAGTATCTTCTAGTACCGTTGTCAATAAATTAAATAGGAGAGCAATCCAAGCAAGACCAAAAAGGATCCAGATGGCCACCAGCGCTCGATAGTAGGAAAAGTAATTCCTGTCAGGCTGTTTACCTGCAGATAAGGAGGGAGAAAGAAGAAGAAAATTATCAAGTTAAAATTTCTTTGTCGGTGTAAAGCGAGCCAGCCTAGTGGATTCATCGATGTATTTTATGTTGAGTACTTTAAGGTGACTTTTTCATTACAGTGGATTCTCTCACCTCCCCAGCATTAGGTCAAGGCTGGGCAATCTCTTGCTGTTACAATAAACTGGTATATGCTAGCACAAACATGCTGGCCTTTAAAAAGGTATACTGAAATTCATATATTGATATACTGAATTAGCAGCAGAGCAGGGCATTTTTTCCCCTTACAGCATACCAATCCCAATTCAACATCTACACCTAAATGCAATGATGTGGGAAGTAGTATAAAAATGTATTGTATTATCTGGAAAACATTCCCAAACTCACAAAGCACAAAAAGCAGTGCACAGTGGACCACTATAACCACACAACTACTACTACTACCTAGGTTATTGTAATTCTATGCATTTCTATAAAGTGTGAATATAACTTCATAAATATTTTCTTTAAATTATAGTTGCCCTTGATCATACAAAGAGAGTAGCTGCAATTCCTAATTTACTTTTGAACAGTCTGAGGCACTTCTTCCATTAAAAAAACTGAGAACTCACTGACACATGCCAAGAATACAATTTTCTGTGTTGGAAACCAGACTGAAGTTTACTTCATGCAGTCCAAATCTCTTACCATCAGCCCAAATCTTTTCTGCATGGGTCATTTTATTTCTCCAGTCAACAATATACCACCATACAGTCAGCATTTTCTCCTACTGCACTTAGTCCCACACGATGTTAACATCATTATACAGCTTATATGGCTCTGCAAGAAAACTCAGTGATACTGCATATCGAGTGCTATAAGTCACTGTCAAGGGTGACTCCACACAGTAGGTAACACAGCAGGGTGCATGGACAGGGAGGAGATCGCAAACCTGGTGGATCATTTACCTTTGCGGAGCTTCCTAGAAGGAGCTTCACAACTAGCAACTCTTTTCAAGTCCTGCAGTATTCTGTAGTGCATAGATCAATGTGCAGGACTTTTGTATTTCATCAGGCAACAGCTGTGGAAATGGGGCAGAAGTGGGCTGGTTTGACCTCATGGATAAATATCCAACAGCTGCTTCTGCTGCTGGGGTTAAGTTGGCACAGAGAATGCCAGGCTTGCTACAGAGCATCTCCTTTTGTGTTCTTATCTGAAGTTCATGATGTGGTGTTAGCAAAGCAACTAGTAATATCTTTGTAATGTTAACTCAAAACTGGATTTAGCAGGGCATAAATTCAGTTTACAGCCCAAAGGGAGTTTCACCCTAGAGATATCACCTATATGTATTACAGTTAAATCTGGACTCTGTCATCTTCCTACCCAAAACAAGCTTTATCTCATGCTTGAAGTACAACAGCTACAAATCAGTTTTGAATTACTAAAATGTAAATAAACTCAAACCTGTTCTGTTCCACTTGGCCAGTGCAAATCCATTTGTCATCTGTAATTAATTCTAAACAAATAATACTCAGAGCAGTCATTGATTCTGCTTGTTTCATTGTGAGGTGTGAGGTATTAAACTTTTCATTTTACCACCTTTGTTTAAGGCAAATTGAAATATATTGCAGGGAAAAATATTTCAGCTCCAGTTAAGTCATCCTAATGAAGATGAAATCACAGCGCCAGGAGGCCTATCTAATTGTTATTTTTTAACTGTATATGTAAAATAGTATGTCTGCAGAGCACATAGTCACAGCAGCCTGTGACTTGCTGTCATTATTGTAAAACACACTTGTAATTTGGACAAAGGAAGAGAATGCACCAGTTTGATGTTCACTTTTTCTCCCACAAGGCATCAATCTTTCTCCATCTTCCTGTGTTCCACATCACTGTGTTCGAGGCACTCAGCATCACACAGGCCAAGGTTATCAGTCCTAGAGATCTTCAGGAAAGAAATGCCTATGCCCTATTGTCCTCCACTGCAGGGACAAAGATTGTCCCCAGCTGGAAAAAACAGTAAGCAAAGAGGTCACTGTTGTGTGATACAGATTCTTTGCTGATGCTCGAGTTCTGTTTCATGTTTGTGGCAATGCTGTTTAACTATTGTTGGAGGCAAAGAACCTTTCTCTGGATTTCTCTGGAGAAATTTCAAGGGACACAGGTTTCCTATGCTTTCTAGCAAGAGGGAGCAATTAGCAAGCTGGGATGACTTGGGGAAATGCTGCCTAATCAACTCATTGCTATTGCATGAATTAACCATCAGTTAGTCTACAAGATCATTACAATCACTAAACTCATGTGAACAAGCAAGATGTCAACCGGATTGTCAAAGCACTACCCAGCCTCTTTAGCAGACTAAGAAAAATTAAAGTCAGCAGGAAACACTATATGATTATAAAAAGGACATGGAACTGTTGGAACAAGTCCAGAGGAGGGCCAC
>WYDI02029386.1:0-27553 GCA_009867235.2 Psittacus erithacus | reverse complement strand
GCACCCTGTGCCAGCGCCTCAGCACCCTCACAGGGAAGAGCTTCTGCCTTACATCTAACCTGAACTTCCCCTGTTTCCTGATGAAGACGTCTGGTACCCTTTTACCCTAACAGGAGGGAGCACGGCTGTGTGTCTCAGCTGTAGCTATACAACAGTAGTGACAGGGCAAGCTGCAGCTCTCCTCACAGCTAATGCAAAAGCTGTGTTTGAAGCCTTGCTAATGCTGTGTGATGCAGGCTGGACCTGGGGTGAGAGCAGAGGAGAGATGCACAGGAGAGGTACTGATGCACATCGGGTGACCTATATTTGAGGTCTAATTCACAGCCTTATCAGGGTTGGGTGTGAGTTTCAGAGAGGGGACTGCTCAAAGCAGGACATAAGGTGGCTGAAGGGGAGTGATCATGATTGGGATTTTCCTGCTGTCTGCCATGTATCTTTATTGGTGATTTTCTTTGAGTAGCTCCACACAAGAAGCATGCTTTGGAAAGGGCCATTTTCTCCTATCTAGAGTACTGCTCCCAAGTACCACATGTACGACTTGATGATCTTAAAGGTTTTTTCCAATCTAGTTGATTCTGTGATTCTATTTGCGGAATTAGCAAACATATGGTCTGATTTGCAAATGGTAACAAGATACAAAACCACCCTTCCCACCCTCCATTTTATCTCCTGTTTAAATCTGGAACAAGTCCCCTGACTCCCACCCAGAGTTAAACAAACCAGAAGGGAAAAGAGCAGTATCTAGTCCTTTCTTGACCAATTTGATTTGCTGCTCTATTGCACACTCCGTTATTTCTGGAACAACCTCATATTCCGCTGTTGCTCATCTCCCATTAAAATAATTGGTACCTCCCCACATTTTTTCTACTTTCTGCACCTGAAAAATCCATTTTATGTTGGCAAAGGCCTAAGTCCAGCTACATTTGCTGGTTATTACACAGTGTGACACAGCAGTATGTAACATCTAATGAGAAAGACAAATGCCAGAAGCAGAGTGGAAAAGTGAGGACAGAGCACAGACCCATGTAACAAAAGGCTATGTAGGTATACAAAGGGCCAGTAAGGATGAAGAGGGAAGCTTTAGTACTGCTCTCTGTTGTGTTAACATGCATGTTTCTCACCAATCTTCCTCCCAGCTGAAACCACAATCATAGTGGAGTGAGCAGTACATTTGAAAAACAAATTGCACACTTGAGATCAAGCAGGTCATAAAGAGCCTGGTAGAAGACCAAACCCATATGGTATCTCCCACCACAGTGCTCAAGATATGCAGAAGCTGGCTCTTCCATTGAGCCTGTAGAGGTGGCTCTTCCCCTCAGCATCTAGTTGCTTTAGAAGCTTCTGGTTTCAGGTTTATAGCAATATCAAGGTAGAAGCGAGTTTACAATCCCAATTTCCAAAAGAAATCCCATCTGTGAGGGAGATTTCCTTAACCTCTCCATGCAGATCACCAGATTCCTGAAGAAAAACTGGCTTATTTATTCAAAAATGCAGAATACAGCCTCTTACCTTAAATGTGCAGGGCCAGCAGGTCAACAGGCAGCAAATCAAAACCAGCAGCATCATGTCCAGTGCCATGGGAGTATCGATTTGCCTTAATCTGACAAAGAACCAAAGATCAAATATCTCATGGTTATGTGTTCTTCTAAGCAAAATGGCAATTGACTGAAACATATACATTATAAGCAGGCAACATTCCCACTGAACACCGAGGATGATGGAATTCTGTCCCGCACTCAGCTGACATCAAGTCCCTCATCACTTGGTGTCATTCCCAAATAGACTCAGTGTGGGAAATCTCTCAACCTCTATTGACAAGATAGAGTTTGTTTAATCTTTCTGTTCCCCCTCTTCTGCATTGGTGTTCACTGTCTTTGAGTGTGACTCCACAGAATCAATAGAAGACAAAACCAAGGGCATTCTCTGTTTCTCTCTGGAGGACTAAATGCTCCAAGCTACATCCTTGTAATGTTTCCTCTGATTGCTCAGAAGAAAGAAAAAAGGTATTAATCTCCAAAAGGATCTAGCACCTTGCCTTGACAATAATGCAAGTCTTGCCAGAAGGCAAAGGCCTTGTTTTGCTCCTGGTGTTTCCTATTAGGATTAGCTTCAAGTCCCCCATCTTCAGCGAGAGCCAAAGGGGCTTTTCTTTTGTTTTCCTAAATAAGCACTTCATCCTCGTCACATCAGACTTATTTTTAGACTATTTGAATAGCATATCTTTAAGCTCTCAGTTGCTACTGTATAAACAGAGGTTGCTACGGAAGAAACAGCAGCTGCTTCCTTAAGCAACATAGGTAAAGAGGATGGAACAGCAGATGATTTCTTAGCACAGACAGCAGCTCTCTTCTCCTGCAGTATTCCAAAGCTGCAGAAATGCCATTCACTAAAGTATTGCTATTTCACGTTAGACCAACAGAGCAAACCTACCTCAAACTGACACATTTGTTGCCAAGTGTAAGAAGGCATTTTCCCTGCTTCTGAAATTCAGCCTCTTCTCCATGCGCATCTCTAGTTTCTCTTTCACAGTGGGAGACATCTTTGCTCTCTCTTTTTAGGGTTATTTCCCTGCTTCAGAGCAATCTCAGGAGTTCACAACTCAAGGATCTCACATTCAGAACCACACTGAAGATTGGCAGCAAGGCTACAAGTTCCCTGTAGCTGCAGAGTATGGATTTAGGTAGAACACTGGTATTCAGGGAGAGACTTGTCAGGAAGAACAGGCTTGGTTTCTTATTTGTATTTATTGATTCAGATCTGAATATTGTCAGATGAGAGCACTGGTACCAAGAAATGGGGTTTGGGGGCTAAAACTCTTTACTGGGGCTTCTAATGAAGCTCCCACCTTAGAGGATGGATTCAGTAATGTTCCAGTTGGAGATTAGCATTGTGCCCTTTCCTAATCACTTTAAGAGCACAAGAGGAGTCCTCTGCACCCAGCCCACTGGTAGAGAGGTAATGTCGAGCTGATGATTCTGCTGATGTTTTCACTCCAGGCAGCTGTCTTTGCATGCCGTTCTGGCCGTGGTCACTAGGGGAAGATACTACAACAGTAGAGCTCTCTTGGGACAAGGCTTAGGACTTGTCCACACAGGGGACAATTCAGGACAGTTTATCTGAATTAGCTGGAGATTTGCTGTGGATTAGTTAAAATCATAAAAAACCTCTTGGGTGTATACTTGGATTTGGGATCAAATTGTCTTAACTCAATTTACAATAACTTACTTCCAAATGTTCTACACAGGTAGTGATAACAGACCAAGAGCAGAAGACACGTAAAGGTCTGCTGATGAACACAGCTGCTCTCCCCTTATGCCTCATGAATATCACATCTTACAACAGAATGCAGTATCAAGAGCTGAGAAGAGGAATGGAAGAAACTGAGTTTAAGGACATGATAGGTAGAGAATTGGATGTCACCATCACCTTCATCAAAAAAGCTGCTGGAGCCCAGGCACCAGCTTCCAGATCAGCAAACATGCCTGGATCATGAGATCCTTAGGCAAGTGGGAGCTAAGCACCTTTGAAGCTAGCTTTAGCAATGGCTATCTTACCACCAACTTGTCTGGGGTGGTGTTCATCAGACATGGGATAGGTTCCATACAGGGCATGGTGCACTTCCAAGGAATCTCTACAAAGAAAGAACAAGCTCCAGTATTAAGCAGGGAACCAAGTACCTAATCCTCTGTGTTAAAGCTGACTGGGGCTTCAGGATACAGCAAATCTGGGGAGTTTAGTATCAAGAGCAAACCTACTAAGAGTTGTACCCTGGCATGGCAACTCAGCAAGTGCTGAGGAAACAATGAGGCTTATCACACAGTCACACTAAGGCCTCCAATTCTCACCCCCACAGGAGTATTTCTGGGGGGTTCACAGTGTCCTCTTCCCAAAATATCAGGTCAAGCCTGAAAATCCTATTTTCAGTCATCCTCACAAAGGAGAGGATGACAGAAAGGCAACACTGTGCTTAAGTGGAAAGTTAATAGCAAGAGTAAACCTTACACAACATTAAAGCATGCAGCAGAGGTTCAAGTGGGCAGAAAGACTGTGAAGCTTTCCTTTCCTTTGTGGAAGTCCCTGAAAACCAAAAGGCCTAGAAAGAGGAGGATGTGAAAAGCTGAAGACACGACAGGTCCCCATCCATTTGGCTTTCCACTTATCTAAGTGAGAAGTTCTGGTGTACAGCAGGAAAGTCTGGTGTGCTGGTGTCGAATCAGCCTTCGGAGGCAGCTCTTGGTGACAATGTTCTTGCTGTGCCTGGAGGGAGGTGCTGCAGGACCAAGAGTTCTGGAGGTCTGCTCAGCCCTTCTGCCTGCAAACACTCCTGTGTGTCCCCAAGGCCCAGGCTATGCAGATGGCCAGGGATGGAGATGATCAGAACAGACTATGATCTGCTTCTATAATGCAGTGCACTGTTTCCTGTGTGGCAAGCATCAGAAATAACCAAATTAGACTTCAGAAGAGTATAAAAAGCTGCCTGCCAACAGAACGTGCAAAAGGACTGTTGCACTCACTGTGATGATCTTGGACAGCAACAGAATTAGAAGGCAACAGCAAAGAAAACTGCAGCTGAAAAATACCCATATTATCCTCTTTTAATATATATTGTTAAAATGAATGTTTTCAAAGCTGGAGAGATGTGAGCCCGGATGCTAGCACCGCATGTCTTATGCAATTCCTGATTATGAACAAACAGCAGCATACATATAAGGGAATCTGAAATGGTAGGGATACGAGCCCAGCTGGTGTCCCCATATGCCTTATGAATTCCATTTTTAGGGACACAGCAGCATATAGCATTAGAGATTCTTCTTAACCATCTCATTTATAGAGTGGAGCTGTTTCACTGAAGAGCTCACAGAAAAGGTCCATAAGGAGCACAAACCCAGCAGCATCCAAACCCACTGACGTGATTCCACTGCAGAGTTTTGATCAGGAACCACTCTGCACCAGAATATTCCCTGAAGGAGAGATGATGCTTGTTTGCCATAAGCTCCTTACTGATGCAGTTTTTAAATGCAACCACCAAAAAGCCACTGCAGTCAGAAAATGCCAATTTACCTTTGCTTTGGCAAACTGCTCCTACCAGAAGTTTTTTCAGGTCCAGAATGGAAGAGAGATGGTCCGAGCTCCGGGGCTGTGGAGAGGTGAGTTCTTGCCACTTCTGAACACCAAAGCAGGGTCCGAGCTTGGCTGGTCCATGGTGGGGAGAGTCCTTCACCAACTCTGTAGATGTTTCTGCAACATAGTTCTTCCTCTCCTGCTTTTCAGTTGCAGCAGAACCACCTCTAAAGGAAGGGAGTGAACTGTGGGGATTCCTGCTTAATTGTGAAAACAGATCACCAAAAGCAGTTGACAATAACGATTTCCTGTGCACTACAACCAAAACGATTCTAGAGCAGAGATCTAAAAACACACCCCCACCCACTACGTAGGAATGAAAAATTATTTTATTTAAAAATACATTATACAGCAGAGTGTCTCTCGTTTTGTTTTCTCACTTCTGGTTCACAGAGATTACATGATAAATTGAACCCAAATATTTGACTGGGAAAGATCCTGAGAAAGAGACCAGTTACAAGCTGATGATATACAGTACACTGAAAAAAGAGTCATCTCTTTTAACATAAAAGAATTTCTTGGTAATCTTATAAATCAGATCTAAAAAAATGCAGGTTTACTACCATGCAAAAATGAGTGAAGATTTCATTTAAATCTGCACATGGAGAAATAATTAGTACCTTGGACCCTAAATAGCTAGACTAAGAGAAGGGTAAGTGTGCCTTAACATGGTGCTACAAACTCTGGACCTACTACAATTGTGTAAACACAGCTGATAGCCTAATAAAGGTAAAGTCTCAATCACCTAAGTAACACTGTTGTAGCTAAGGGCTGTATTCTAGGACTTTTCTCACCACTGATTTCTTTCTTCTGTAATTCTCAGCTTAGCACAATGACTTTGTGAGATACGCTCTACTGCACTCAAAAGCGACTTGGCCTTGCTCTGTTTGCCAAGCACTATCTAGGTAGTTGTATTTTACTGAGAGTAGAGGTTCAAATAAGAATTCAAAAAGCAAGTCTTACCTGGATGACTATGTGGGAATGCATTAAAATCCATCATAAAAAAATCTATACCTGATTCTACAGCCTCATGCTGCAAACATCTTCTAACAATAAGGAATGCCCAGGAGATACACTGCCTTGTGGAAAATTTAAGGCCTAGGATGTTCAAGAGCCTGCGCTGAACATTCCTGTTCTCAATGTGTCTCCAAGTGCCAGCAGCGTACCAGCTGTTGGAAAACTTCCTGGAAGATGTTGGGAGCATCTGCAGCATCTACAATATTCAGATCCATTCAGTGCTCCAGTTTTCCAGGACAACTTCACTATGAATAGTCAAGCAAGGCTGTCTTTTGGAGGGAAGGCTCAATTTGCTTATTCACAGCCAGAACAGAGATCTAACAGCATTGCCTGAATTTGACGAGAAACCAATTGCACATACTGACAGGATGGTTTTGCAAGAATCTGGCCCTGAAACACAGAGACAGAAAGATTTATAGAGAAAAAATCTGTCTGTCCTGGCCACTGAGGCTGAAGGAAATGAATGAAACCAGTTTGGTTTTTCCATGACTTCTCCAACAGGAAAATGGAGAACAGAAACGCATCTGCATGTTTCTCACTGAGCCAGTGACACTCATCTTAATACCCATTATCCCAGCACAGTATCAGGGCATACAACAGATATAAGAAGATGCAGCCTTCCTTGATCATTTGTTGAAATTATTTATCCCATCAGATATGCTGAGCTAAGAATGGAGCCCTTAACCTTTCATGGGCAGCCTTAGTAATAAAATCGATATCAATGATCAAACTTTCTATATTGTTTTCATTTCTTTTAACCTAGATACATATATACCACCCAAGACATTCAAGAACTACAAAACAACAATTCAACTACAATTATGTCAGGAAAATATCCAAATAAATAAACTTTTAATTATGATACAATACTTACTACAGTAAAAATTGGCAATTTTTCTTTTTCTCTTCAAAAGCAGAAGCACCAGTCTTACATAAAACATACTGTTGGAATGATATCTTACATGGAATACAGCGGAATACAATGTGCAAACAGCATTTTCATACAGAACACAGTATCTGTCTAGTTTATACACTGAAATCGCCTCAAATGGAAACAAGTTCATGCTGAATTAAAAATGTAGAGTTGAAAAACCAAAGTCAAACCAAAACATGAAGTGCTGCTGGAATAGGTACATTAAAAACAATGAGAAGCCAAAAGAGAATTAGTGCTCAGGTTGTCCCATCCCAAAGTAAAAAGTTCATCTTTTTGCTAGGAAGTAAAGTGATGCTCTGAGATTTCAGACCGCTTCGAGATGCCAGTATCATTTGAATGATGGAGAAACCAAGTCAGAGACAGGACTTCTAAAAACTTCTGGTTTTGGGTAACACTGCAATTATTGTGGGTGGGCTGTGAAAAGAGATGAAGTCCAGTGGAGGGAATAGACCTCAGCGTCAACATCATGTAACTTCTGCAAAGGCCGTGATGTGGTTCTACAGGTTAAAGAAGAAACAAAGAGATAAACCCCAGAAACCCCACAGGCAGACAGCAGTTGCCACTGTGACAATCCTTTTGCCTCTTCAGGGACAGCTTTATGCTTCAAAACTACTGCAGGAGGATGGAAATCAAACTGGTTCTCACTGCATGCTCTTACTCACTCCCACGGCAGCTCTTTCTTAACTGCTGAAAGGCCGGCTAGGGAAGTGCGCTCAATAAAGTCATCAGGTGCAATGGTTCTACAGAATTTTAGTTTTAGATGGTTTCCTTTTTAAATTAAGCAACAATACGAATAACAGAGTTGGCTGGACTTGTACTGCTATCTTAGTCATCATTTACAGCAAAATCCCTAAAAATTAAAATGACAGGTTCTGACAGATTATAATATTCTATTCCAGTATTAATCAAATCATGGCATTGCAGACTGGTTTGGGCTGGAAGAGACCTTAAGATCACCCAGCTCCAACCCCCTGCCACGGGCAGGGACACCTTCCACTAGAGCAGCTTGCTCCAAGCCCCTGTGTCCAACCTGGCCTTGAACACTGCCAGGGATGGGGCAGCCACAGCTTCTCTGAGCACCCTGTGCAAGAGCCTCAGCACCCTCACAGGGAACAGCTTCTGCCTTAGATCTAACCTGAACTTCCCCTGTTTCACTTTGAACACACCACCCCTTGTCCTACTGCATTCAGCCACTGAGGACTCATACTCAAAATTTCTGTTTCAGAATCACTACAGTGTCCTCTTCCTTTGCAATGTTATTCTCTCCTCTTTCCTTCAACTGGACAATTCTTATGAACACAAGGAATGTGTAATACACTACGAGCACAGTAAAGCTGCGGCATCCTGTGCTGTTTGCCACGCTTTAACCTAAGCAAGTGCCTCTGCAAATATTTGGTAGGTGAAGACTCAACTGTCCAGTGACGTGCAGGATCCACAGGAACTGGATGTTCCCATTAGGCACACAGTCACCTTGACTGCCACCATCTTTGATTAAACATGCAATGCATGAAATTAATCATGGAATCTTGATGTTAAGCCATGTATTTGTTTCCCAGCACAAAAACACACAGAGGGAAATAATACCATGCAAAGCACTGATTTCTGTCATCACCTCCCCTCCTAGAGCAGACCAAAGTCAGAAAATAGGAAGTGTAAAGTGAAGAGGAGGGTGGATGTAGATAACCCAGTGGGAGTGGGAAAGATCTTCCTTTTTTTTGCTTAAGGGGAGTTGTTCAAAGTCCTTCAGAAAATCCCTTATCACACCCCACAGAAGATGCTGGGGAGAAGCAGCGGCCACCACACACGTTTCTATTTCTCAGTTCTTCTTTAACCTATCTGGATATTTTCTGTCACCCTTCCTAAGAGAACACCACTAAACAGCAAACATTTATGTACATTCTTCTCCAAGAGAGAATTAATGTATTCTAAATGAATCCTTACGATTAAACCACAGCTAGCAGACTTGTCAAAAAGCATCAGAAAAAAGACTTTCAGTTCAAATGGTTGCAGTAGTGACAAATGCCATTGTTTCCAGGTTTTGATTCGGCGGAAGAAAAGCAAAATTAGATTTCCTAATTAGAAAACAAACCATTCACATTTCAAAGCATTTTAGCTGGCTGGCCATCTTCCTCTTTCAGTACAGGGAAGATGACACATTGGGTCAACCTCAATGACTCTAGAGTGCCTCTGAGGCTATTAGGGCATTTTCTTCATAGTATTTACTTTATTTTTTCTCCTTATTTAGACCTGAAAATCATCCAGTCAGCTTAAACCAGCATCAGTCCAGAAGTACTCACTGTGCTGACAAGTAAGATGGTTTACAAATGAGGAACTGGAGGAATAAAAAGTCCTCCTTATTTATTCTAACTAATTCTTGTATGTCCTGCTGCATGTTCTTTAAGCAACAAGATGTGATGCAGCGAACCAAATGCTCCTTCATGTAGCATTAATGCAGGACTAGATAACTATTACTTAGGAAAGCAGGATGTGGTTCATACTCCTGCCAGCTATACTTCCAAAATAAGCAGGACACTATCCTTGGAAGGACATGCAGAGCATGGGCTACAACACTACAATAAACCTCAATAAACCCTAAGGAAGAACTGCTTAAGCTGCCGCTCATGGAGCTATTAATTTGGACCCTTGTGAACACTTGTCAATTCATTTCCAATGGACTCAGCAGGGCAATGCAGAAGTAGGTCAGAATTAATCACTTGCTAATGGCAAGAATCACTGCTACAGAGTCATGCAGCTGTCTGAAAATGGCGCTTTTTTGCAGATGTTATCTCCAGCAAAACTAGAACTAAGCTTTGCTGAGACTTTTTACAGGCAAAACCCCAAACTAACAGCATCCCCCTTGAGTAACAACTGCATTTCACCTCTCTTACTATCCTCTTTTGCTTCTGCTTAGATCTATTGTGGTAAAGTTCAGTTTAAGAGAGGAACCAGCACCAGCAGATTCACACAGATGTTGGGGACAAGCAACAAACCCCATGCACAAGACCTCAACTGCTCCAACTCCATCAAAAAATGATTTTCCCTATAGTATTCAAAAGAATTGGGATATGCTGAGGATCTGCTCAATGGCAGCAGCTTCCAGGCATGCCAGCTTTTATAATGAGTAAGATAAGATATAATAGATGGACAGGATCAGCTTGGAGTAAGCATATGTGAACAAAACATGCTTCAAAGCCATGCTCTCATACCACCACCACTAAAAAGGAAAGCTAAAGGCTAAGCCTTCAGTGCAGGCTTCTGAGGGGTAATGATATAGACCTGTATACCTTCTGGTAAGATCTTAAATGCTAATTTGTCATAGGACAATAATCATGTTATACAATTCTCTGTGTCAGCAAAGTATATTTGATGCTTTTAGTGGACAAATCACATTTTTAGGAAAGAGAGTGAGTTCAAGTGAAATCCCCCATTTAAAACGTAGCAGACCTGCACTGAATGCTGCCCACACTGCATCTGCCTCTGCCTCAATTGCACACTCATACATTTATTGCCTTATATGAAGATGTTCAAAACGGTCCATTCCTGATATCCAGGAGAGGAACCTAAGGATGCGTGCTTTGAGGGAATTTCGTTGCAAAGGATCTTTTTGATTGTTACTAATGCCTTGATTCTGTAACACCTACAACATGTACATTTGAGGATGTCACACTGAATATATTGTTCCATTTTCCATGTTTTATTTCATTTGAACATTACATGTGGTGAGCACAGTTTGCATTCAAACAGAAGTAATTCTTGTACAATCCCACAGAAGCAGATTTAAGCAGAAGGGTAGGACATGAATGCAAATTCAAATACTTGACATCAAAACAAAATTGCTTACAGTCTTTTCTGAGCTGCCTCTCCTGGGTATGTGTTTCTGTGTGTGAAACAATGCTGTATTGTGTCTCCTTTAACAGACTTATTCTCAAGAGAGAACCATTATGATAACAGAAAACCTGCTTATAAACTAATGTAAGCACATAGATGCTAGTCAAGCAGTCCTCAGGATACACATACATGTACTATACCACTGCATAGATACCCATATACACACAACAGTATTTAGATGCTTCTCAACTATTCTCAAGCAACAGAAACAGACACAACCCTTCTCCCCCATTTGCCCACAGTATGAAGAGCTAAAACATCTTTGTGTTTTGCTTTTAGGCTGTGAGCTCAGTGGGAGCCCCAGGGATCAGACTGGATCAAAGAGGTCCCACTGTGTGTACACACATGCACATACCAGTGAAAGACTTAGTACCAAACTGGTTAAGATCAAGGAAAAAGCAGGTAACACTGAGAATTAAAGTTAAAAATACCCCTTTCTGACACTGTGATGAAATTGTTCTGTGTCTTGTGCATAATCGAGATGAGGTAAATAGAAAAAACATCATACCTTAAAAATAGAAGGGTAAAGCTTCACCAGTCATAAAATATTACCAGAATCCATTGAAATATTGATACTTCCTATTGTTAAAATGTTTTATCACCACCACTGCCTTTGGCACATGCACAATAAAACAAGAATTATAGTGTGAAACTCAACAAGACAACCCTGAGAGTCACTAGCAATTGCTAAGACAGGCAATAAGAATGTCATGTGAGGAATTCCAAATGCTTACCACAATTACAACTTAGAAATGGTTGAGAGAGACATGGAGGAAGACACAGAGAGAGCACTTAAACTGTCTTCTGCTTCTAGTTCACAGGGATGCTGGAGTCAGTACTATAGGTGCAGTGTATGACACCTCACTGTAACAAGGAACAATGACTATGTGAATGTGGTTTGGGCATGGCTGACAGAAGTAGCACTTAGAAGGAATGCCAAGCAGAGACTCTGGGGATAAATGCAGCTTAGCTGTCAAACAGAACGCTGCAAAGAACCCACTGTGCAAGTAAGTAATATTGAGCAGCTACAGAAAGCACTGGTGATCAGACACAGCAATGTGCCATCACCCCAAAGGAGAAGAACCACAGGTCCCCTCCTAACCCAACACTTCCTAACCCAACCTCTCACCCCAGTATTCTACCTACTGCCTCAACTGGTCCTAAAAAGCTCCATGTTCCCTTTGTATTTGATTTTTTCAGAGTATTTAAAAAGAAAAAGCCCAAAGGCTAAAGAGGGTCAGCAGCTATGACAAGATGTGCATGAGTCCTCTGTAACCCCTGGCCAATTTCAAGTGACTTTAGCATGATCTAATGTCAGTCTGCCCTGGAACAAAACCCAGAAAAAATAGGTTATGACTGCACTGGATGAAGCTGAACTTTCAGCTCTTCCAGGAATCTCCCAGAATATCCTTGTTTCCCAGCCACTCTTGCAAAAGAACAAGAGTCTCTAACCTTGACTGAGGTAGGAAGAGCGCCTCTGCTCTGTAGGACAGCACCAGATAACTGAAACACAAGTTGACTTGTAAGAGATTAAGAAGGTCAGAGATGAGGAGAAAAAGGAGCAGATGGGTGAGTGATGAGGCTGCTTGGCTTTCATTCTTTTCATTAATTCTGAATACGTCTGCCTTGCTGAGCCAGCTCTGGCAAGGGCTCTTCAAGGAGACACTCTGCAACTAAGGCCTGAGTGCATGAGGAGCAGGTACCCATGCAGAAAAGCTTCATCATCTGCATGCACCACAATTAAAGACAAGTGTCATGCAAACAGTGATCTACCCATGTCGTCAACCAGCAGCAGCTCAATTCAGAATATCACAAGTACACTTATTCCTATTTCAGTGCACTTCAAATGTAGCTCTTGACCTCCACCAGAACTCAGACAGTGGCAGCACAGTCAGCATGACAAGCATGCCAAAAGCATTCATTATCCAGCAGGAAAAGGCACTGGAATAGCAAGCATCAGATCTGGCAACGCAACAGTAAGGTGCTTCCAGGTCTATGTGATGCACCATGTGCTTATATTCATTTACAGGTGAATTTATAACAAAATTGCAATGAGTGAGGTCCCATCTGGCAGGAACATCTAATGAAGCTATTCTTTAAGGCAGCATCTTTGACTTGCTTGCTCCCAGATGCCCATATGGTTATTAAATACCAATAAGAGTTGTATTGCTCCATGCTAGCACAGCTTTGCACATGATAACTTCCATCAGTCAGGATCTGTGCTACTCTTAGTAGCTAATTTCTGACAGAAAGCTGCCTTTGATACTGGCACAGGAACTTGCAGGCTGAGAATAAGGAAAAACAGAGTTTCATTAAGCCAAATGTAAATGTGTGTGCATTCAGAATATGGAACTGGAACAGCCCTAACTGAAATGTAGTGAAAAGTAACTTGCATATGGCTAAAGTCGGCAAAGGCAAGTAGCACATGAATTATTTAGCACCCTTCTCTCTCCAGAGGAGAAAAAAGGATGTAAAAAAAAAAAAAAGGAAGCTAAAAAAGTAAAGACTATGTTAATAACTCTCGTAGTGATGGTAGTTACTGAGGATGGCTCCATTTAGACCTTAGTTCTACATAAGCGCTATTCTTAGTGCCTTTTATTTAACAGGGTCTGGCTTCTATCTAAAACTTCAGAAGCAGCACTGGGGGAAAAGGAAAAAATCCACAAAGCCTCAACACCCAAATCACTCACATCAAGTAACCTTTTCATCAATTATGTGCTGATTTCTGAAAGTGGAAACAACAGAAAGCATTTTCCAACAACCAGCAAAGTCTCCACATTATCAACTTCCCATCTCACCCTCTCTATCTGGAAAGGAGAAAGGCTTTGTAATACGGAAAAAAGATGAACCCCTACACTGAGATCTCACCAAGTGTAACACCCTGATGATAGCCCCCAGTTTAATTCTACAAGAAAAGTTCCACGGCAGCCAACAGCTAACCTCTGCTGACACAGGAATATGGATTTAGAAGGAAAGAAGCTCATTCACATAATGGAGTCCCTGGGCAATTCACAAATCCTAGAATCCCACACTCGTTTGAGTAGGAAAGGACCTTAAGCTCATCCAGCTCCAACCCCTACCACAGGCAGGGACACCTTCCACTAGAACAGGTTACTTCAAGCCCCTGTGTCCAACCCAGCCTTGAACACTGCCAGGGATGGGGCAGCCACAGCTTCTTGGGGCAGCCACAGCTTTTCTGGGCACCCTGTGCCAGCGCCTCAGCACCCTCACAGGGAACAGCTTCTGCCTTACATCTAACCTGAACTTCCCCTGTTTCAGTTTGAACCCATCACCCCTTGTCCTATCGCTACAGCCCATGATGAAGAGTCCCTCTCCAGCATCCTTGCAGCCCCCTTCAGACACTGGAAGCTGCTCTGAGGTCTCCATGCAGCTTCTCTTCTCCAGACTGAACAGCCGTCATCCTCAAGCAGAGCAAGCACTATTCCTGCCACCACCTTCCCACATTACACCATAGCTTTCCTCACAACACCTCAATCTTGCCTAGGCGAAGGCTCTGGAAAAGATTTTGCTCATCATGAGCAAAAGCACATCAAATTAGGTAAAAATACTAAGTTAACGTGAGGTCTGTATCCCAACCTCCCCAAAAAGACAATTAAACAGCAAGAGAATGTACATCTATTACCTCTGCTTGCTTTTGAGCCTCAGAAATAGCTGCTATTGTAGGAGAGCCTAGCACGTAAATAAGACATGCTCTTCTTAATGTGGTATATCCTAGGCCAACTGACAGCTTGTTTTGTTTTGACATGTTACATAAAGCTTACTGAATGGGTGATTTGGAAGATACACATTCATCTTCTAAATGCTTGTTCAAGCAAATTAGACCCTGACCTCTTTACAACAAGGTATCAGCAGAAGGAGCTTAGACACATCTGTTTCAAAAAGCACATTAGATCATTCAGCAAAGAAACCTTCTTTCCCTTCAAGGGAAGGAAAAAGAATCTCAGAGCTACCAGCACTGCTTACTAAAGGACAACTTCCAACACTTCCAGTGACTAAGACAGAATGGAAATGGTTAAAAAAGTTTTTTATTCATATTAAACATTTTTATTCATATTAAACATATGCTCAATATGAATGAAATATTAGGAGTAATTTGGATTGGAAAGAATGCCACAGAAACATAATTTTGGTGCCCAACCCAGTGTAGAATTGTTTACTATCTTCAAAAATGGGCATAACAGAAGAGATTGTAAGAAATAATGACAAATACAGTCATTAGAAAATGGAGAATTGATTTCAAACTTTGTATTAATAGCTCGAACACTCCTCTAGTAAAAATGCCTAAAATGTTTTACTCCGTTACACTATTTCAGTGCTTGCTGGTTCATGAAATTGTTCAGACAATCTTACCTAATACTTGCATAGTACAACATTATAGAGTCATAGTAAGGCTGGGGTTGGAAAGGACCTTAAGATCATCCACTTCCAACCCCTGCCATGGGCAGGGACACCTCACACTAGCCCATGTCGTCCAAAGCTCCGTCCAACCCGGCCTTGAACACTGCCAGGGATGAAGCATTTACCACTTACTTGGGCACCCTGCGCCAGTGCCTCACCACCTTCACAGTAAAGAACTTCTTCCTTATATATAACCTGAACTTCCTCTGTTTCAGTTTGCATCCATCACCCCTTGTCCTATCACTAACACCTTCAAAAAACATACACTTTTATTGCAGGAAAGCAGATTTTTAATGCATCGCAATACTCATTCAAAAAGTCTTGGCATACCCCACTAACACATCCTAGTCCAAAATCCCATTTGCCTTGGCCAGAGACCATGGCTTCTGCGCAGTCACTGTAAGCCCCATGTTACTCCAGATTATTATCACTCTCTAGTATTATTCACTACATTGCCCTGCTAGAGCAGATGTCAGACCCCCCACAACACAAAGTGGGTGCCCTGTCCTGAGGCCAGCATGAGAAAAGCCCCACAGCCCCATAGGTCCCCTGCTCGACCCTGAGGACATATCCCAAAGAAATAGGATAAATGCCACTCATAACTGAATTGTACAACCCCTTGGGCTCAGGGATTTGATTTTCCTTCTAAGCATTTCAAGCTCTGTGGACTGTCAGCCAAAGCATTAATCAAACTTACTTGAGGAACACAAGGAAATAGGGCCTCAGATCTATTAAGCCTGACTCCACCAACTTAGCAGTGGCTACAGAAGCAAACTGGACTGGTATGTAGTGATTGCTCTTGGAGGTGACATGAAAAGTCCCCCAAGGAGTGTTTCTGAATTAATTTTTCCCCTCTTTCTCCCTCATGGCCATGGCTCCTTACTTGAACTCTGGTTAACTCTCTTGTCAAGATAGTTTGGGGTCATCCTTCTAGGAAAGCTACATTTTATATCATTGTTTTTAAGTAAGTCAGACATTACCTTTTCTAAAGGGCTTTCTACTCGGGGTATGCTGATCATGGGCATCTGGGCCAGATTATCCATATGAGAATGTTCATGTTCTGGCTGACGTCCTCTGAAGTTATTTACCACACAAACAACCTAGAAGGGATTAGAAGATAAATAGAATAGCTAAGGAACAACTCATTTCTTGGAGCTTTGATCCTGACATCTGTAACTAGGCAGAACTGACACCAGCTTTTGTCACAGTAGGAACACAGAAATGGGAAGCTCATGGTTTACAGAAATCCTGAATTAACACTTCAAGACAAAAGATTTCCAAGCAATTCATTGTCACGTGCATCATCTGAGAACCAAAAAACCATCTTATCTAAAAGCAAATCCATTACCAAAGCTGAATAATAGAATGGCAATTATGAGCAATATCATGAATAGATGTCCAGAGCCTGTGCAGCAGAACATGACCTTAAATTCCTCTGAAGGGCCAAGTACCATCTAAGTTTTGACCAGCAAAGACCTTCTCAAATGAAGAGTGAGAAAAGGACAATAAGAAGACAAAGACCATCTCCAAGTTTGAGCTAAGCTGTAAACCTCCTTAGGGCAGTGGTGCATCTCACACAGAGATATCAGAATGTGATCTAGACCAGTGTGTTAGTGTTTCTATTAATTCAGACACGCATCTAAGCAGCAATGTTTGCACATCTGGTTTTCCTCAAAACTCAACAAAATTGGATGCTACTCAGGGATTAATGCAATATACATCAGAGACTGTGAGAAAATACTCTGGGACAGATTTCTAGTTTCTTTTCTGACTTCAGGGGCACAAACAGAATGGAAAAACTTAAAAATGAACAACCAAATATAACTCCTGGATACCTTCTATGGAAGAGAATGTTTGGAAGTGCGAGCAGATCTGTTTTAAAGGATACCTAAAGCTGCCCTCACATTTCTTAGAGGAGCTAAGCTAACACCCACCTCAGCCATCATGGTGAGAGTTCTCAGCCAAGCTAAGTCTTCAGATCCAAGACCTTAAGATCAAGACCTTGAGATCCCAGAGTCAAGCTCAAAGGTGCTTTCATGGGGAAAAAATCAAAGGTGTATTTATGACTATTCCCAGCTGCCAGGCAGACAAACCTGCAGGCAGGGAGCAGCAGTGACTATACTGTGCAATAGCCTTGCAGTGAAGTTATTGGGGAAGATCATTTATAGATTAGCAGCAGCTTTCTGACACAGATCCTAGTCATTGGGAACCATGACTAACAATCTGCTTTTGGAACACGGTTCCAGAACAGGAAAAGGCTAAACAAGGATTTTTTCGATGTAAAATAACATAAAACGTCAATGTAAACCTGAATTAGTATGAAAGAAATTCAACAGGGTTACTTAAAAGCCAGAAAAGAAATGCTTATCTTATTGCTAGAATTGCCCATCTTGTATCCAGTATACCTTCACCAATCGCTTATTCCCTGATCAGTGTAGGTATCACTGTACTGAAATTCATACTTTATATATGAAATCGTAACTAGAGGTTCTTCTGGAGGATCTGCACTTTCTTAAAGTGGAGCATGATGGAAATGCTACAATCTGGTTTGTAAGGAAGTGGAAAAAAAGATCACTGGATCAGTTCTTTCTTCACATTCCTAAACGAGTGCAAATATAACTGAGGAAACTGATAAGTCATTAAAAATGAGAACCAGAAACCCTCTTCTGCCAAGGCCCCCAGTTTTAAGAGATACAAAGCTATGCACTGATTGTTTTCACACAGAAGTGACACAGATACACACTTACCAAAAATACTGCTATAGATATTCCGACAACAAATCCTGCTATTACATCTGACCAGTGATTTCGATACTCTGCTACTCTGTTGATTCCAGTAAGGAAAGCCATGCACATCAAGCCCAAACACAGAACAGGTTTTGCAAGCCTTGTTCCTCTGGCTTTTACTGTGTTGGTGATATACATCTGAAAATTAGAAAGGAAGACATTATAAAGCCTGATCGATAGCTCCCACTAAGTGGTGAATAAAAGCTCTATATTTTGTTTGAATACACTATTTGTACTTTTCTTTTGATAAAGAAACAAGAAATCAAGTGCTAACATCATCACACCCTTTCCCGAGGGATATAGAACAAGAATTAGACCATACAGCAAAATTACATTTCATGTGAACCTAAAAAGCCCCCAAAAGAACAGGCAAATGAGTCAATCCTAAGCTATTACTCCCAAACTTTGTATTTATTTATGTAAAGAGGTAAAGAGACTGATTTTTCACTACACAGTGTTGACAATAATAGCAAACTACCCTTACCCTGAAAGGGCCTACATCAAGGCCTTGTTATCGTTCAGAAATGCCTTTCTTCCTCATACACAACTTCTCCAAGTGATTAACTAGAGATTTGTCAAAGAGCAGTGAAAATGGAGCTAAATGCCAGCATCTGCTTTTATAAATAACATGTAACAGCTCCAACCAGCACTGAACCAATACAGCCCTGTGCTTCACAGATGGTGACTGAGGATGTTTAGTACCAATCCCTCCCGGCACACAACCCAATCCAAAGGCAGAAACTTTTATGCATCAAACTGAGAAATCAATGTGCCCTGCCTGCACTCTAATTCTCCCTGTGCAATAGGAATGAATTAAAAGCACTGTCTGATGACAGAGCAGCTCTTCTGCCCTAAGGGTGCATTAGTGACTACTAGCCAGCACTTTCCAAGCTCTGATGGGCCAATGGAAGAAATCACAGAATCCCAGACTGGTTTGGGTTGGAAGGGACCTTCAAGCTCATCCAGTTCCAACCCCCTGCCATGGGCAGGGACACCTTCCACTGGAGCAGGGTGCTCCAAGCTCTTGTGTCCAACCTGGCCTTGAACACTGCCAGGGATGGGGCAGACACAGCTTCTCTGGGCACCCTGTGCCAGCGCCTCAGCACCCTCACAGGGAACAGCTTCTGCCTTACATCTAACCTGAACTTCCCCTGTTTCAGTGTGAACCCATCACCCCTTGTCCTATCGCTACAGTCCCTGATGAAGAGTCCCCCTCCAGCATCCTTGTAGCCCACTTCAGACACTGGAAGCTGCTCTGAGGTCTCCATGCAGCTGCTCTTCTCCAGGCTGAACATCCATGAAAACCAAATCTCTAATTTCCATTTTCTTCAATCTTGGCATTATGACTGCTTGACAGTTGCCCCCTTTGATGAATTATACTTCAACTAACAAGATTTTGAGGAAAAAAAGCTGCTTCTGCAATTAGACCCCTGAAATCCCTAAAACCTTCACAGAGTTGAAGTCTCAAAATTGAAGAATGCAAATATTTTCTCTGGAGTTTCACTGGATCCTCCCAAGTGTGGAATGCTGTGCCTCTGAACTGCAAAGGGAAACATACAGATGAATCTGCAATGAAGAACCAGTACCTTTTGGGCCAACAAATGGGCAGTGCTTTCTTTTTCTGTACTGTCTGAAACACAGCTGCATTTCCTGGGTAATCAGTTATGAAATGCTGCAATAATCCAGACAAGAACTTTGGGAAGCATGGTTACAGTTATCATAAACTAAGTGAAGGAAGTAGGAGGCCATCTGAAAGGAGTAGCATCTGACAACAATTTTTTGCTCAGAAGCTCTATGTTTTAGAGGACAAATCAACGCTTAAGCTAAAAATCACAGCTTTAGCTTATAATCACCCACTACTGCAACACAATCATCTTCAGTGCACCTTATGTGATGATCAGCAAACTTAGCAGCAAGCTTTCAACTAATGCAGAGAGAGCAAAGCTGGGGCTGAGTTTTGGGGTGCATGTCCAAGCCACATCTCCTCTGTTCTTCCTAGCGCATTTCAGAAATGGCGTTTCTCCATTCACTGACTATCCTTTTATTTTAGCTTCTCGTATCTTCTTAGCCTCTCCTCAGTAAGTTACTCTTATCATGCGGAACACTGGCAAGAGAACTGCAACTGGTTTCCTACAAGGTACTGACAGAGCAATGAACACCAGGTTACTCAGCAACCCTCTATTTTAGTGAGTCACCTTGTATCCCTGGATACTACCACCATTATTCACATTCACATGACTTCCTAGAGCATCTGGTGCTAGGGAAAATAGTCTAATATCCTGAATATGCAGCAAGATCACTCAATTTCAAATCCAGTTTGGGTGAGGCTGGCACTTGTTTAAGTAGCCTCAGTGATGTATTTCAGTTATCTCTAACACCTGCTCATCACCCAAGAAGATGATCTCAGTTTTTATGAAGTCAAACCAGATGTGTGTGAAGCACTGATTCTGTAGTAATCCAGCCAAACTGCAGCAGTCCTGGAAAGTGCTCGGCAGAAAATCCTCTCAATCTTTTTACTGCCAAGCACGTCTCTCAAATGCCTACTCAAAGCACTGAGTGAGCAGAAACAACAGCAGACTAATGCTGTGCCTTAGGGAAAGACCTCCATTTGCTGAGTCCCTACTTATATGTCCAGTCAAGGCTGTCATGCCCAGTCCACTATTCAAAATAACCTGGGAGCTCTGTCAGCACAGGTAACATTTCTTTTATAGAATCCCAGCCTGGTTTGTGTTGGAAGGGACCTTAAAGCTCATCCAATCCCAACCCCCTGCCACGGGCAGGGACACCTCATACTAGGGCAGGTTGCTCCAAGCCCCTGTGTCCAACCTGGCCTTGAACACTGCCACAGATGGGGCAGCCACAGCTTCTCTGGGCACCCTGTGCCAGCACCTCAGCACCCTCACAGGGAACAGCTTCTGCCTTACATCTAACCTGAACTTCCCGTTTCAGTTCTTTCCTTCGAAGACCGGACACCACTGATGGCAATAATGGTATTAAATTAAAATATTATTAAAGAATCAATAGAAACAGGGTAAACTTTTCCTGAAAGTGAAAATTCTGTACATTTGCAAAACTCTACACAGCAAATGCAGACTCTTCCAAGGCAGGATTCATAGATGTCCACATAGATGTCCACTTCATCTCTTGCAGCTCTAGTACAATACATTAACGCTGTCAATTCATCCAAAGATCTGATTCGCGCTAAGAATAAAATACAAGTAAGCAGTTATTTTCTTCTTGATGCTGGAAGGAAAGCTATAAACCAGCAAAATCAATAACTGACAGCAAAGAAACATCTTGAAAGATGACAGTATTTTTCCTCTCTTACATTTCATAAATATTAAATGCAGTATCAACAAAAGAAAATAGCTCAGTGATCTAAAACTTGAGTCAGAACGAATGGCAAGTCCATCGTTACAAGTCCATCATTACAAGTCCATCTTCACAAATCCATCTCAGTTCCTTTTAAGAACAGAAACTGGGAGAGGAAGAATCTAATCAAAGAAATTGTTGAAATTAGCCAATAGCAAGACCAGCAGCAGAGATTTTGTATGTAAAGTCAAGGATCAATATAGTAGTTGGAATTGATTTTGCAGTCTGCACATTGTCCTGCAACATCAGGTCAGGGGTGAAGCTTCTCTTGAAGAACTTCTGCTATTGCTTTTCCTTCTTCCTGAAATAAGATTTTAGTATGAATAGATATAAAAGGTGATACCAGCAAGTAGACAGTGGCAGAGAGCCATGTAAGGAGGTGCATGCTATCTGATCATTCTATAGCATCACAGAGTCAGAATGGTTAGGGTTGGAAAGACCTTAAGATCATCTGTATACCAATATTTACTGGATTTTCAGGAAAACACAAACATTTGTCCTTCAATCCTCAAGATGCTGGAAGTGAAATCTTCAGAGAACCTCATAAATTGAAAGAACTTTACTTGAAGTGGGTTTGAAAACATGTATTTGAAAGAGTCAGAATCACCACAAGCACCCCAAAGACGAAGCTACCTTTAACTTGAGGCTCCTGACATGACTGTCTCAGATCACAATTTAAGGAATAATCATAGTGTTGGAACTTAGCTTGTAGTGGGAAAGCATCCCAAACTGTCATGTTGCAAGTCTGACTCACATGAAGTATGTCCTAAACCTAATGCAACCAAAATCATTCCAAAACCTGTTAAGAAGAGAACAGGACGTGTATGTCAAGTGTGCTCACCAACACAAATGCCTGTGCCCACAAACACACAGGTAACAGGTCCCAGAGTCCCGTTCCAGTTAGAGCAGTGCTAGTTGTCAGGCCGCCTGCACCAGCCAGGAGGGAGGTTAGTTTTCCTAGCTGATTCCATCAGCCTGGGGCCCAGGAATTCAGGTAGGAAGATCCCCTCTGTGCTTGCTATTTCAGTCCTCCCTGAAGCAGATGGTCTGGGGGACTGTCAAAGAGACAAACCAGTCCATTAGTGGGCAGAGACTAGTGACTCATGAAGCCACAAGCAGGAAGAGGAAGTAATCATTGTCCAGGCACCTATCCTAGGCAGTGCTACAAATACAAGGTCTGTCATGTTCTGTTTTGCTTTTATGATGTGCTTTCAAAGTCAGGGCTGGCAAACAGAAAAGAAAGCTCTAGAAATGCTGGACCTTACTATAAAGTTTCCCGCTAGGAGTTCCCCACAGTTGTGACTCCAAACAACTGGAAAAGGAAAGAGGTATCTTCAATGTACCAGGACTGTATGATACATCCAAATATTAACTAAAGCTAATTCAGTCTCCAGAGGTCATTATCTTGAGCAACTGGATTGTAATGAAGAATTGACTGACAGGGAATACTTCGACGTCTTTAGATAAATCCCTGGATCACACCGTAATGTTAGTTTACTATCCAGCCGGCAAGTAACTAATACATCCAATATATGAAGCCCATAATACATGCTGTACAAGCAGCGTCAAGGGACACTTTCATTTGCTGTGGCAGACACTGCAAAGAAATTCCCTGTTCCTAACACTGCCCTTGAAAAGCAGCCAAGAGAATCCGCTAATTCTTCAATTTCCTAACAGAAAATTGGACAACAAAGCTGACTCTACAATAAGGTGTCTCTGCTACTCCTTTTCCTCCTGAACACTCCCTAAAGCTTATCAAAGAAAGGCCTGTCATGCCTCTCCACCAGCTGCCCAAACGGGCGCTTGCAGATGAAGGTGAGGTGAGACAAGGTGGATGAAGGAGTGACACGGAGCAGAATGTCACCACGCTGCCAGCACTGTGACCCACGCTGCCTTGCTGTCTTTTCCCAGTGACCTATAAACACAGCAAACAGCAAAGATGATACAGCAGAATGCCAGGAGCTAGAACCTTGCAGGAAAGATGATCACAGCCGCAACAAGAGCTCTGCAGTGAGGAAAATGTCAGCTTTATCTGCTAGCCCTGCCTGAGGCTGTAGCTGAAGAAAGGGTTCACATTTACAACGCCACAAAAGCAGGCTACAGAGCTAACGGCCATGTCAATTATGAAGACATTAAACCTACTCCTCTGTCATTACAAATTCAAAGCAGGACTGAAATGTAGGCAGTAACACTGAGTTCAAACATCACCCTACAGAGGTTGGCTGCCAACTGCTCTTGTCCATTGCAATACGAACAAAACAACAAAAGAGCAAGATTTTATAGAATGAATTAAGATTTGTCTTAAACTCCAAGTAGCAATCCCCTAGGTCTGCAGCACCAAAGAGCTGCTGTTAGACACAAGTCTTATATTTCAGTCCATGGGAATAGACTGACTAAATCTTCATGTATCACTTTAGAAATCCTACTGAAAAAAAAGACTCATGACTTCTCATTTCTGTGCCTCAGTTGTGGAAAAAACCCAAGTATGTGCCTACTTGGCTGCTTCAGAACAGACCTCTAATTGTCCAGGCTGTGTCTGCTTACACCTACAAAAGTGTGGCTTATCCAATTATATTCTACGCCATAAACTTGCAGTATTTGCCTTAATACCTATGTTAGCAGATGTTGTTCCAGCTGAGAAAGGGTGAACTGCAATGCTGATAGGAAATGAAAGCAGACGCACTCAAGTTATTAACCAAAACAAACCAAACAGAAGACCTAAGATGAGCTGGACAGCCGCCTAAGGAGAAATCCAGGTAGCAGCCAGCTCAGTTGGACATTTTGGGACAGATTTACAATATTTCCTTTTGAAGACTGTGGTACCCTGTGAAAAATAATCCTGAAAGCCTGAAGAAGGCAGGAAATACACCCTTAAAAGTTTCTGTGTTTGGAGCAGGGTAGAGAAGGCACTTCACAATAGTGCTGCTATTCAGCATTTCCATTGCTAAGTCTTTTGTGGTAGGTACTGAAGGAAAGTAAAGGAGGCAAACGCTACAGAGATGTCTAAACATTAGCAATACGACTGTTGGCAAAAGGCTGTACTTTCAGCAAGAGGGGAATTCAGAGTTACCATAGCAGCCACCCACTCCTGAAAGGAGGGAGGGGGAAAAAGAGGAAGACTCAAGAACTTAGAGAAAAAAAAAAAAAGAGCTATTGTTAACAAGACAATGTGCACAGATGCCAGGAGATAAGGACCTGGCTGCACTTAGATGGAACAAGATAGAGGAATTAGTAGATAAAGTACAGGCTTTGTTTCTAAATGGGTTGATGAGTGAAATCACACAAGTCTGACATTGTTTACTCCCAGTAAGGATCAGCTTGTTGCCTGTTCATGGCTCTAAGCTGGTGTTTTGTGCACAGCTGGCTGAAACGCCCAGGGAGGATTCAGGAACAATCCCTCCCTCTCCTCTAAACATTTCCGATAACCAAAAAGAATGTGCATTTTGTATCACAGATTCTATGCTCATGAAATCCTAGCTAATATGTGACCGTGCTCTCAGCAGCTACTGTACCACGGCTCACACAACGACCAGGGTACTCTTTAAATCTTCTACTCCAGAGAACAGTGATGAGGAAGTTGTTATTCAGGGCCAGCTATCCTGATAAAATGACAGTGTAAGGACATGACCCCAAATATTGGCACATGGAATTTCCTTCCCTGATTTTTAGCTGCAACCATGCAACAGGATTAAAAATCTTAAGGACTGCCAATATTGCATCTAGGACCTACATTTGCAGGCTACAACCCAGCTAATACAGATAGCAATTCACTTTATTAAGCAGCATGGAAGAATTCAGAAGTCCTGAGAGCAGTTTCTAGCGCTTTAGTTAAATGATGACAGTGTTGTTTATCTATAAAGTCATGAAACAGATCACAACAGTTCTAATGGTTGATGCTAACAACAATGACTACAGACAGCATAAGGTTTGCATACTCTCGTTCATGTCAAAAGCCATTGATACTATAGGCATAGATTACCATTGACAGATATTAGTCTTTACTAATGTCTACTTATTTTTAAAATGCATTAATATTCTTTTCCTTCGTGCTTTGCAGTAGCTGAACAGTTGGTTTCCTTTGGTTACTCTGATTCATGGCAGCAGTGGAAATCCAGCTTTACAGATGGATGAGAAAAAGAGGAGCAATTAAAATGAAGAATGCTGGATATTGCCTAAAATAGCTTGTGCCAAATTTAGAGGTATGTTTCAGTGAAGCAAAGCCTTAGATATCTCCCCAAATAAAGACAATACTATGAGGAGTCTTACACTTGCCTCAAGTTAGAACAGAAGTTTATTGCTCATCTGTTATTTGCAGAGAACACTTGCCTGTACTAAGATACACATCTCTTAAATAGACATTGCTCACAAGGAACCTTTGGTAAATGTTACTATCAGCACTGCAGATTTGAAGCAAGTGGTTCTAAAACCATACTCAGAAGCTCACAGAGTTGGCAGTCTGTGGATGGAGTTGGGATCTTTGCCATGTTGCCAAGGATCAGCTTCCAGATGAATCAGGAATTAAAAGTCAGCTCATTAAATATATGCTTAAAAGCAACACACATGTATATACATGCATATATATATATGCACACATACGTATACAGAATCACAGAATGGTTCAGGTTGGAAGGGACCTTAAAGCTCACCTAGTTCCAACCCTCTGCTATGGGCAGGGACACCTTCCATTAGAGCAGGTTGCTCCAAGCCCTGTCCAACCTTTCAAACCTAACAAGGAGCCAGCCTGTCTCTTCCCACCCTGACAAGAGTGCAAGTAGTAAGAAGCCCTTCTTGTGATTTCTTACAAAACCATGACTGCTCTGTATCTCCTGCTTTGTATTTCCTCTGATTACTCTTCACTGCTTCTCCACACTTGGCTATCTCAAAACCAATAACAGAACTGTATTTGGAACAATCAGAGGTAGAAATACACACTTTAGAAACTTGGATCTTGCTTGTGGTTATGTTTGGGTTTTTTTTCTGGTCATGTATTTTTTGGTTTAAAATCCTGACTTGTCTGCCAGGCTAAAGAATTCATACATGTTGGGTTAATAAAAAGGTAGTATTTCAAAACTAACTACTTCCAAGTTTTGCTCCTTTTAGCATCTGGCCAAAGGGCACTAAAGATCCCAAAGCTATATGGAAGACAATGAAAAAGGAGCATGAGGTAACACTTCGATTCTTCAACCCAATTTGAAGAGCAATTAGCCTTCCTGTCCTGCCAAGAGATTACATCTATTTAAAGGCAACAACTACTGCAGTAATCCAGAATAACATACTCAGTTTATGTTCTGGTTTACATTAAAAACAGCTTGTTGGAGATGGCATCAGTGTTGTTCTGGTAGCTCAGCTTCTTTGTTGTAATAAAATGGGATTGCTGTTTGTGGTGACTTTTCTGCTCATCATGCAATAACTGTACAATCCTGGTCAACATCTTGGTTGGAGACATGGACAGTGGGATTGAGGTGCCCTCAGCAAGTTTGTGATGGCACCAAGCTGTGTGGTGCAGTTGATACGCTGGCAGGAAGGGATGGGATCCAGAGGGACCTGGACATGCTGGAGGGGTGGCCAATGCCAACCTCATGAAGTTCAACCAGGCCAAGCACAGGGTCCTACACGTGGGTCAGGGCAATGCCAGGCACAGCTACAGGTCGGGCAGAGAAGAGATTCAGAGCAGCCTGAGGAGAAGAACTTGGGGGTGTTGGTGGATGAGAAACTGAACATGAACTGAACATGAACTTCAGCGTGCGCTGAGCCCAGAAACTCCCCATGTGCTGGGCTGCATCAACAAGACCATGAGCAGCAGGTCGAAGGAGGTGATGCTGCCCCTCTACTGTGCTCTCGTGAGACCCCACCTGCAGCACTGTGTACAGTGCTGGTGTTCTCAACATGAGAAAGACATGGAGCTGCTGGAGCAAGTCCAGAGGAGGCCACAAGAATGATCAGGGGCTGGAGCACCTCCTGTATGGAGACAGGCTGAGAACATTGGGGCTGTTCAGCCTGGAGAAGAGAAGCTGCA
>WYDI02029384.1:157006-167493 GCA_009867235.2 Psittacus erithacus | reverse complement strand
GCACAGCCCCCCCACTGTACCTTGGGTCCTGTACCATGCAGCGCCAAGTCCCAAGATACCCATCTCCAGGGGGGGCCGGGGGGGGGGGGGGGGACGGACACGGGGACAGGAGCAATGCAGCAGAAGCAGTGCAGGCATGCCAATGGTATCTTCTGAAGACAATAAAACTCAGGGAGTCTTCCCTATTCCTGGCTTATTTTTACCTCCTGCTTAAGCTTGTGATGCCCAAGTGTGCCAAAACCTGCCTGGCCCAGAGCCTGCGAGCCCCTGCACCCATGAGCAGCCTCACACATGGCACCCATGGCTCCAGCACAACCAAATGAGCCACAAAGGGGGTCCCTTTGCCTGGGCTCTGTAGGGGATGGAGGGGGCAGTGGGTCCCCACGTGTGTGTGCCCACATGCATCTCCATGCAGCATTCACTCGCCATGGGTGAGCACCCCTATATGCACCTTATACCTGGGGCTCGCTGCCCTGGCTGGGGAGCCCGGGAACCCGTCCATGGCCTCCGGAGCAGCGTCTCGGAGGCGCTGGCTCCTCTCCTGCTCTATATATAGTTGTTTGACACCTCCAGGTGCCGAGCATGGGACCACCTCCCACCGGCGCTGCGGATGGGAGACTGCAGCGCAGCCTGCTCCCGCTGCAGCCCTTGGTTTCACGTTGACACCCTCCTCTCTTTTCCTGCATGATGGGATTACAGGGGAATCCGGCAAACCGACCTGGGTTTGGGGCATGAGGGGGTTACATGTGACCTCTGCTGTCTTTGCAGGGTTATGGGAGCAGAGCAGAGCTGTGTCTGCCTGCCCAGCGCAGTAAGAAAACTGTGCTGTGTGTGCAGTGAGTGTGTTTGCTGAGCAGGTTTCCTGCGCTCACCCTGGCGCTTCCCTAATGCCTTCTCTCCTGGCTGCCCCGTTTCCCCTCCTGAAGCTGGCCAGGTAGTAGAGCCCCTCTGCATCCCTCCCCATTGCCCCCCCCAATGCCCCGCCCCTGCCTCCCCAAAACTGTGGTGCACAGGGGATGAGATGTGCTCTGGCTCCAGGACATCTCTCAGCTTTCTGCTCACTAATGCTGCAGCAGCAAACCCCACCATCACGTGCCCCAGGGCACAAGAACAGGGTGGCTGAGGTGCTGCTGTCACTGGCTTCATGAAACAATGCGTTGTCTCCTTCCTGCACCCCTCTCTGCAGCCTGAATCCAGGCTTGGAGTCCTTGAGCAATGGTGCAAAGGGGACAACAGACTTTCCCCAGCCCTCTCATTGCTGGGCACAGCCTCTGCATCCCAAGATCTGGATGAGGAGAGGGCATTGCCCTGGGATAGCATGCTGCAAGGGGAGGTGCCAGCAGAGTCTGGCCCCCCTGGGAAGCGAGGGGGCTGCCCTCGCATCAGCATGGGAGTGGGCAGGCGCATTGGGAGCGCTTCTACCCGCTGCGTCGTCCCAGGCACACTGTGCCAGCAGCTTCCTTGGGACCCTCTGCTCCCTGCCTGGCATCATGGGCGCATGTCTGATGGTCCTGGGCCCAGCTGGGCTGTCCAGAATGGGAACTGCTGCTGTGAATGGTGCAAGCAGGGCAGGTTGCAGCCTCCAGCCGGGCAGAGGCGGCACGTCTGCATCGCCCCACTGAAATCAGGAGGCTGCAGGTGCCGTGGGGACCCTCAGGGCTGTGAGGCACTGGTCAAGCCCTTGGGTGCTGGTCCCCTGTGGGGAAGAGGAGCCCTGAGCGCTGCTTTGTCCAGTGTCAGGTTTGCACAGAATCCCACCAGGAATCTGCTCCTTGGCTCCCCTGTGCTCAGCACACTGCGGGAGATGCTCAGGGACACAGCCCATGAGCAGACCCCTGCGAACGAGTGCCTGCAGCAGTCTCCTGTTCAGGGGAAAATTTTTCCGCCCTCCCACTTGTGCTGCTGGAATCCACCAACCACAGGATTTACTGGGTTTCGGCTCCAGCACGGCTCCAGCCATATTGGGCTGTAGAAATAAAGCAGCTCTAATGTTGTATGTCACCTGCACATAACCCGGGCGTTCGAAAAAAGCCAAACCACCACAACCCACACCACCACCACGTCCTCTCCATACACAAAACTCCATCAAAATGAGCCTGGAAGCCTGGCTCCCGCAGCCCACCTTGTTCCTCACTGGCCTCAGCTTGCTGCTCTCACTGGGTAAGTGTCATCTCGACCCCTTGCATGCACACGGCTGCCAGGGGACAGCACCCAGGCTGGGGAGAAACAGCCCTCTCTGGCCAGGAGCCCCCTCCCCACATCCCAGCCCCTTCTGTCAGCGGGGATGCAGCGGGAAGCGCTGTGCCGCAGGGATGGGGATGGAGGTGGAGGTGGTCCGAAGGGCATCCTGCTCAAACCCACCAGCCAGGGTGACCTGAGGCAGGACGGGGGCATGCTGTGGCTGTATCCTATCCTATAAGCACGGTGCATCCTGCTTGCTGAGGTTCGTCCAAGCGCAGGGCTGTGTGCATGCCAGGAGGGGTGAGGGCTGCAGTGGGGGTATGGGGCACCTCTGGCTTTGCCTCGCTGGGCAGGATGTGGCTGGTGGGCTGTGGGTGGCTTGTGACTGCCCTTTGGTTTGTGGTTTGCAGGCTCTGGGCTGATGGTGCTGCATGGGGTGGGGGGGAACCATGGTCTCTGCATTTCTGCCCTGCCCCGGGGCCAGCAGTGTGTGTCAGCAGGTTTGGGTCCACAGTGACTGGGAAGAGGAACGCATCACTTTGAGGTGCTGTTTGCACTGTCCTGGAGCTCCCGGTGGGCTGCCTTGGGAAATGGAGGATAAAAAGCCCAGTGAGCTCCGCTTTAGAGCCTGCGTATCATTTTACCTCCCGAGCCCTGGGTGCAGGGTATAGTGTGACAGAGCATTTAGGAGCCTGCACAGCACCAAAGGACACAGCATGGATGGTGGGTCCTGGGGGTTTTAGCGGTGTCTTTCCCCACCTCTGCTGTTCCCTGGTGCTGGATGCCCTGGCCATGGCAGAGTTTGGACCTGCACATGGAGGTGCTCCCCGGGCACGTGCTGGCTGCCTGCGAGGACCATCTGGCAGAGGGCAAAGCACCATCACTGCAGAGCCTGGGGTGCCCCAGGATTCAGCAGAAGGCCGCCCAATGCAGGCACACAGGGCACAATGCGAGGGCTGATGGACCCTCGAGCCCATGACCCTGTGCAGGGAGCCCTGCAACCAGGCCTGGGCTGGGAAGGGACCTCCAGGGACAAGCGGCTTTTCTGTCCCGCCCTAGGCTGCGATGGGGCAGCAAGGCTGGGACACCAGCCTGGACACTTCCTCCTTCCTCGGCTGCTGTGGCTTGTCCGCATGCACCAGCTCTCCCCATCCATGCGCCCTGTATAGAGGCTGCATGGAGAGTGCTCAGCTCAGCATGAGCAGGGATCCATCGCCAGGGATTTGGCCATGTCTGAGGGCATCCCTCACGTGGGTTCAGGATGCTGCTGATTTGCACCTCCCAGGTGCAGCTCAAAACAGCCTTATCTGCACCTTGGGAAAGCCACTTTTCCCTGGCTGCAGAGCCTGTCCCCTTTCCTGCCCTGCTTGCAGATGGAGCGGATTAGCCAGCAGAGCAGCCTTGACGTGCATCCAGCTTGGCCACAGGGCTGCACTCGAGAGCACCTCAGGAAGAAGGTTTGAGCAAAGAGCAGCAGCCAAAGGGGAGAGGTGAGGTGATGGGAAAAGCTCCTGCTGCCAGTGTCACCGTCCCTGCCTGTGGGGTGCCATAGCCCCCATTCACAGTCTCATCCATCCAGGGCTCTCTGACCCTGTGCTTTTAATGGCTTAGCCTTAGAGTTTGCAGTAGTTGGTTGCACAGGAGCCTGTCTCAGCCCTTTACAGGCTGGGGAGAACATGCTGGCTGCAGGCACTGGGGTTCTGGTGCTGCTGCGGCCCCCAAAAGGAAAGGAGCAAAAGAAGGAGCAGGGCACAGCCACCTCATCTGTGCCCAGACCCGGTGCTGCCCTGTGAGCTGCACCAGGTGCTGCCCCTCTTTCCCTGCTGCAGCAGGGCCAGGGTGCAGACACTGGCCTTGTCCCCCCAGCAATGACTGGGGTCCTGACGGGGCATTCCCAGCTGGAGAATCCTTGTGCGAGCTCCACTGGGAGGTGGAGGAGCATCTGCATTCCCCCTGCAGCCCCCAGGGGCTGCTCGTGGCAGATCCCAGGCCTTGCTGCTGGAGTGCATCCTGCTGGGAATGAAATCTGATGAGCACAGCCATAAAGTGCTTCGTGTAAGTGGTGCTGAGCCCCGTGTGCTGATGCTGCATCCAGCCCTTTTGTTAACGATCCTGCAGCAGGAGAGCCTCTGCTAAGTGCAAGGAGCAGGGCTTGCCTGGAGTCAGCAGAAGTCAGCCAGGCCAGGCAAGGCAGAGCGGGGTCATCAGAGGGCTGATGCTCCTTCTACTCAGCCAAGGGATGGTGCCAGGGCTGGGGATGCTCCCTCCTTGTCCCCAGTCACTGCTGTGCAGGGAAGCCCTGGTCCTGGCTGGATGTACCTGGAAGGCAATCCCAGGCCCCAGGCTGAGCTCTGCCAGCAGGATGGGTGCTTGTGCCCCTTTTCTAACTCTACATTTCTGCTCTTGCTCTGCTCGCTGCAGCACCCACAGGACTGAGCATGGAGGTCATGGCTCCTGCCACCATCAACGCCTTGAACGGCTCCTCCGTGAAGCTCTCCTGCACCTTCAACTCCTGCTACAAGGTGGAGAACAAGCAGTTCTCCCTTAACTGGACGTACCAGGAGTGCAGGAACTGCTCTGAGGAGCTGGTGAGTCCTGCTGGGGCTGGGGATGCGCTGAGAGAGAGGTCCAGGGATCAGCTTGAAGCAGTCGTGTGCATTCCTTGGGGTCCTCGTGTGCTCCTGCTACCCAGCCCTTTGCCACAGGGGAAAATAGCAACTGATGGTGTAAGAACAGTGGCAGCAGAGGTGCCATGAGGAGAGGCTGTTGCGGTAGCCAGAGGGGAGCGTGGGGAGCGTGCAGCAGTACGTGCAGGGCAGGGGGATGCCCGGCACACATACGTAGCCTGTGACAAGCAGCATCCTACCTCCTCCTCCTGCCCAGTTCCTGCAGTTCCGGACGAAGATCATGAACAAGCAGCTGGACCGCTTTGGGAACCGCGTGGAGTTCACGGGGAACCCCGCCAAGTACGACGTGTCCTTCACCCTCAAAAACGTGCAGCTGGAGGACGAGGGCACCTACAACTGCTACGTCCTGAACCCCCCGGACCGGCACCGGGGCCACGCCAGCATCAGCCTCAAGGTGCTCACCAAAGGTCAGTGATCCCCTCTGCTGCTCTGTGCTCTGCCCTGTGCCCTGCCTTCACCCCAGCAGTGGGAGCGAGAGCCCTTCCTGTTTCCTGTCGCTCCCGCTCGCTGCTCTGGCTCATTCCCTGAGCCCTGTCTCCGCAGAGCCTCCAAAGCATGACTCGACGGTGGCTGTCATCGTGGGCGCTTCTGTAGGCGGCTTCTTGGCCGTTGTGATCCTGGTGCTGATGGTGGTAAAATGTGTGCGCCGGAAAAAGCAGCAGAGGCTGAACACAGACGACCAGAAAACGGAGGAGGAAGGGAAGACGGATGGTGAAGGCAACCCAGATGAGGGCACCAAGTAACACCCCCCGTCCCTCCCTCCCTCTTCACCCCTGTACAGCGTGACCCTGTTGATGTGCTTCCCCAAGCAAGGATTTCTGTCTCCCCAGAGCATCCCTCCTTCCATTCAAACACCCAACCCAGCCTGGAGCAGGGCACGGAGAGCAGGTCCCTGGAGCCTGGCCACAGTAGGCAGGGCTGGGGATGGTGGCTGAAGCGCATTGGGGCTGCCCCTGAGGCTCTGAGTGCCAGAGCATTGCGTGTGCCCATGGGAAGGTGCTGGGGACAGGGTGGCTTGGGACAGGGGGGATGAACGCAGTCCCCATGCATGGAGGGGCTGGAGCAGCAGGTGCCAGGAGGAGCTGAGAGGGGCTGGGTAGCCCTGTGCCCTGATGTCTGCACCCTGTCCCACTAGAAGAACAGAGAAGGAGCCAGCACTGTCTGCCCCTGGGGCCACATCTCATCCCCAAGATGCTCCTGCTGTTCCCAGGGTACAGGCACTTATGTGCCTGTTCCTAAGGGATCCCAATAGCTGCTCATCTCCTCCTTGCAAGTCCTGTGAGCCGGTGCTGTGACAAGAAGCTTGTGCTCCTCAGGGACTGTCCCAGCCTGCTCGGAAGCTGGGTAATGACCATTAGCTCACGCGGTGTCTCTGAGCTTTGCTGCTTTTCGGAGTCACTAATGGCTCCTGGTTTGTAACGGATGTACCCTTCTGCCTCTCGGGCTATTTTTGGGTCTGAGCATCTCAGCCAGAGGTGCTGGGCTGACTTTTTTGTGCTCGTTTCCTTCTTAGGGAGGGTAATTCTAATGGAAAATGCTCTACTGATGTGCCAGACCGAGGTGGTGGGGAGTGGTGGGGTGTGACTGCTAGGGAGGAATCGCTGCTGGGAAGAGGAGGAGGTTTGGGGCGCTTGCTAGGAAGGATTGGGTGCAGATGCAGGACCCTCGAATGACCCTGTGATTGCCTCCTCCGGCATCCCTGCACAGCACTGCACAACCTGTAACTGCCATGGCAAAGCACTGCCAGCCTGGCCAGCCCCGGGCCCCGCAGTGCTGGCTGCTCCTGCCTCAGCCCCATCCATGGTCCGTCTCTTGCCCTGCTTTGGCAGCTCCCTCGGTGCGCCCCAGGAGCTGCCCCGTGTGCTCTGCAGTTTGTTATTAGCGGTGGCCTTGGCAGCTCTTGGGGGACAGGGCATGAGCGAGTGGTGATCCAGGCTGGTCCCTCCCTGCAGTGGTGCAGGGGGATGCAGTGAGCCCAGCGTTGGGATTGGAGGTGCTGCCTGCCTTGGGCAAGCCCCTGGGCTCCTGTGCAGGACCTGGTGGGTGAGTTGTGCTGAATGGAGCACATGGGGAGCTCACCTTGGACTTCCTGTGGGTCAGACAGGGGAAGTGTCCCTTGCCATACTGTGCCTAGGCTTTCCTTCTCCTATGGCAGACAAGACATGGGGCAGGAGAGGGGCAGTGCATGGATACCAGGGGCCAAGTGACAGAGGTCTTGTCACCTATTAGTAACACTGCCAGGGGAGAAGTGAGACCTTCTCCACAGCACCCAGCACCCAGTGCTGCTGCATCCTGGTGTGGTGCCATCCCAGCAGTGCTGTGGGCAATGCCATCAGGCCCTGGGAATGAAGGGATGTCCATGTGCTCCCTGCTCTCCCCCCATCGCTTCCTGCCCTGGCCCCGTGTGCCCTCTCCACCCCGCTCAACCTTGCTGGGCTCTGCGCCGCTCCCCTTCCCGTCTGCAGCAGGAATGCGCAGTGTCTCCATGTGGCTTCCCTGTCTTCCATGGGATTTCCTGCCCCGGAAGAGCTGGGATAAGGCTGCCTGCCCCTCACACCCCGCGCCGGATGGCTTTCCCTGCACAGTGCCAGTGGGGAGCCAGCTGCCAGGCTGGTTCCCCAGGACCGTATCCTGCTTGGAGCCAGGATGTGAGTGGCTCCACACGGGACTGAGCTGGCAACTCTGCGGCCAAAGGCCTCTGACTGTTGCACATGAGCAGTCTTGCATCTGCCTTTTCATTTCTTCCATGCACTGTCCTTGGATTGCAACTTGCCAATGCATTTGTATGTACATAGCTGTACACACCGGAGAGAATCTCTGCAAATATATATATATGTACACACAGGAGGCGCTGGTATCGGTCGTGACTGTAGTTTTGGGTTTGCGCCTTCTGATGGGTTTGTTTGGCACTCTGCTGAGTGCAGGATGTTTTTATTGCTCTTTGTACAGTTAAACAAAAGAACAACAAAACACCAAGTTTGCACTCGATGCTTTTGTGCTGGAGGGGCAGGACAGGGTCCCTTGTCTCTGCTTCTGAGGGACGGGAAGGCTCCTGCTTTGGTGCTGGGGCATGGCTCTGCAGAGAGCATTGCTCAGATCACAGCAAGTAAGGCTCAGCAGGCTCCAGTGGAGCCCAGGGCACACACACACACCGGGTGATGGATGCCCATAGCCAGGCTGCTTTCCAACTTAGCAACCCAGCAAGGCCACCGGAGCGGTACAGCAGGACACAACAGGGCACAGTAACAGGCACATCCGTCAACCTATCTCCGTGCAGACACAAGGGTGAGTGCGAGGGAGCTCTGACAGCTCTCTTTAGTCCTGCCTCTCCCACCTGCCCTTCAGCTGGGGCTGCCGAATGCCTGCACATCCCAAGTTGCATACAAGCAAGATCTGGCCAGCACAGCCCCTACACACCTATGCCTACCTCAGTGGCGACAGTGAGTGGCATCAGCAGTCTCTGCTCTTCCCACTGCTCCCACCACCCCTCAGGCACCTCTCCATCCTTGCAGGAAGGGCACCAAAATCACCTCTAATGCACTCCAGCTGACTCAGTCCTACAGCTGGTGCTGGGGGTACAGCCCTGCCAGCAGCAATGAGTTCCCAGCCTGCACCTTCAGTGGGGCAGCTGCAGCCATCAGCAAAGGGGCCAGGAGGCACCTTTGCCAGAGCCACAGGCAAAAGCCTCATGAGGAAGGCAGGCGCTGGGGGATCATGGAGGAGAGCCCTGTGGGACATGCCAAGGGTGAGTTCTCATCACCACAAGGAACCAAGGGCACTGACTGCACCCTCCCGCAGTGCTGTGGCTTCACAGGTTCTCCAGAGCCGGGGACATTCCCTTTTACAGACCGCATCCATTTCCTTGAACCAGGTGGGATTATAGACGTGGAAGAGCAAGCTGGGAGATAGCAGGGATCTCGGCTCAGTGCTCTGCAGAGCCTTGGGACACTGCTGGGTGCTTGGTGGGAGGGCAGAGCCGCTGTCCCTGTGATGCTGCCTGCAGCCTGTCTGTGGGGCTGGGAAGTGAGGGAAAACCTGGAAAAGGGGACAGCCTGGGGCAGGGAATTCCAGGAGCTGAGGGGTGTGAGGGGCAGCGCTGGAGCTGGGGAGGGTCCAGGGGAAGTGCTGGGTCAAGAGGAAACTTTTTTCCTGGGACACAGGACAGTGCCCCTTGCAGATTGCTCTGCAGAGGCTGCCTGGGGACACTGCTCCTCTTCCCCTGCTCGTATTAAAGGACCCAAGAAAAGGGGCGAGGAGCCTGCCCACCCCGAGGGCAGCCAGCTCTGCTGGTGGATGCGGAGGAAGCAGCGGGCAGGACGGCTCTGCGCTGGAAGAAGGAGGCAGGGAGAGGGGAAAGCATCGCTCCGAGGGAGAGCTGCAAGCAAGGGAGCGCTGAGAATGACAAAGGCAGCCGAGCACTCACCCGCAGTCTGCGCGCCCGGGACCTCCCGCTCAGCTCCAGCGCAGGCTGGTCCTGCGGAGTGTCTGCTCACTGCGGGCGCCTCCTGCCCGCTGCACGTCCCGGGCTGCCAGGCCACGCTGTCTTTTAAAGGTCACAGCCAGAGGACCTTGCAGTAAACATAAGGTGCTGATGGGAAGCTCTGTTCCAGCGTTGCCACCTCCTCCTCCTGTCTGCTCCTGGCCCGGGAGCCCAGCATCCCCTGGCTCTGGGAGGGATGGGGCTGTCCTCCTGCTGCTTCTGGGAGTGCGATGGGACAGGATGCTCCAGGGCAGCCGGGGCCGGTGCTGCGCCTGCTGCAGAGAGCTGAAAGGCTGCAGCCCAACTGCTCTGCTCAGCCCTACCCAGGTACCCACGTGGAGGGAAACAGGAGCCCTCCTCGGAGAGCAGCCTGGCACTTTAACCCTCCCTGCTCCATTAGTGCGAGGTGAGAGGGAGTGAGGGGTACACAGGGGCCTCACAGCCAGTCTGACCCCTCTGCAAGCTGTGAGCCAGCTGGCAAGACCCTTGCACCCTTCTTCCTGTCCCCCCCAAGAGGTGACAGTGTCCAAGCATGGTGCTCTCCCTCCCTGAAACCAGACACAGCAGCTTTGTGCTGGACTCAGCAAAACAAGTTCCGCTGAGCCATGGTATCCCTGGTCCCATGCTGGACATCTCAGTATCATGCTAAAACCCCAGGGCCAGCTGCTGTTTGTGCCCTTCCTGGCTACGGCAGACACCATCCACTGAGGTCAGGCTGTGGGGCAGCAAAGCCTTTCCTAGGCCTGTGGCAGCAGCAGATGTCTCATGAGAGCAGTCAGCTGAGGAGACCGGCCAGAGCTGCCAAGTGTGACAGCTCCATCAGGCTCCTGTGACAGGCAGCATCCTGCTCTGAGCCCCAGGCTGCATGGCCAGGAGGGCACGGCACGGGGCTCAGAGCCCTGCTTCTGCAGAGATGTGCAAGAGTATGGGTGCTACTTTTTCATGACCCCAGTGCTGCAGGTCTCTCTGATCCTGCTTGCTGGATGCTGGAGGGTCCAGCCTCGGCCTCATCTGCCCCCCTGCTTCAGCATCGGTGCCCATGGTCCTAGCAGCATCGTGCGCCCTTGCAGGACAACAGCTAGCTGTATCCATCACCTAGCTGTGTACACCACCTTAGCTGTATTCATCACCTAGCTGTA